>LLKO01000008.1:1150428-1205562 GCA_001513895.1 Graphilbum fragrans
ACCAGAAGCCTGCACCAGAAGCCTGCACCAGAAGCCACCAGCACGAGCCACCAAGCACCAGCAGACAGTAAAAACACAGACACAGACACAACAGCGTCCCAGCACTCACAGCGCAAGCGCATCGTGTGCGTCTGCGTGGTGGTCGGTCTGTTCTCGCAGCAGGCTGTTGCGGCCACCTTGTGCTTGTCTTTCCCGTCCCCGTCTCCCCACCCCTCTTGGACGGACCTCCACGGCTGCCATTCTGTCTCGAGTCCGTCACTGGCGTCGGGGAGTCCTGGGTGCTTGCCCTCGAGTCTTCCGTCTTTGCCTTTCTCTTTCTTCCTCTTTCTCCTCCACCTCGTTTGTGCCATCCTCCTCATAGCTCAGCTCACACCTCCCTGCCCTTCTCTTCTCCCATCTCCTCTCTCCCATCTGCCGTCCCGTCATGGCTGCATCGTCGTCGCACAACCCCTACCCTCGCTCTCCCAACCCTTCCACAAAGTCCTACCATTCGTCGTCGGCGTCGTCGGCAGCGTCGCCAAAGCTGCCACACGGCCAGTTTGCAGGCAGTCTGCCGAGCATAGCGGTCAAGGCAAATGCCACAGAGATGGTCCAGCCGCTTGATGGCCAACCTCCGACTCTGCCACCATTCCACCAGTACACATACCAGAAGACACACAGCCAGCACTTTTCCTACCAGCAACAGCAGCAGCAACAGCAGCGGCCGTTTTCCCCGCAACCGCCTCAAAACCAGCATCAGCATCAACAGCCAACCCAGCACCAGCACCCGTACCCCCAACAGCATCCACAGCATCCACAGCATCCACAGCATCAAAGCCACCCACAGCATCCTCCGCATCCCCCCTACCACTACCAGTCGTATCCGTCCACCGCAGGCTCGGGGATGGGGCGCGACTCGCTGCCGCCAGCAGACTCGGTGTCCAGCACGCCTGCACCAGGATATATGGCGCTGCCCCCGCTGCACACAGCGACAACAGGGACAAGCCACGGCCACGGAGGCAGTGTCACCAGCGCCGCCAGCGCCCATGGTCCCTACAGCTACGGCGGCAACTTGTCTGCGGTCCATTCGTCAGCCTCGACACCACCCTCGACGTCATCCGTGCTGGCCAGCGCTCAATATCCGCTGCCTTCACAGACGTCTTCCCAATCCCAGTCCCAGTCGCAATCACAGTCACAGCACCAGCACCAGCACCAGCACGCGGGCGTCCAAAAGCGGGCATACCGGCAGCGGCGCAAAGACCCGAGCTGTGATTCCTGCCGCGAGCGCAAGGTCAAGTGTGACGCGACAGAGACGACGAGCTGCACGGAGTGCTCGAGCCGGCAGGTCAAGTGCCAGTTCACCAAGGAGACGAACCGGCGGATGTCGTCGATCAAGCAGATGCAGGACCTAGAGCGGAAGCTCGACCGGGTGCGGCGCGAAAACAGCGGACTGCGGCGGATGCTGGAGGAGGGTGGCAGCAGCGGCGGCAGCAACGGCGGCAGCAACGGCAGCAGCAGCATCCACAACAACAGTGGTGTTGGTGGAGGCATCAGCGTCGGCCCTCCCCCCGAGCACATCGTCAAAGGCGAGGCCGACGACGGCGGGCAAAGCAGGAACAGCCCAGCGGGCATCGCCGGCATCAGCGCGTATGACCGAGACGACATGGCGGAGAGCAGACTGCGGATGCGGCTGCCGGAGTGGGGGGCTGATCCACGGCTGCGATTCCGGGGCCGCCGGGGCTCGGTCCGGCCGTCTCAGCGGGCACCGGGCGTGTCGCCGTTTGATCTCAGCCGCACACGAGCGAGTCTGCGGCGCTTCTGCCGCGGCATCTGGCGGCCACCGGTATCGTCGCCGGCGTTTCCATCCGCGGCGGCCGCGGCGGCTGCGGCCTTTCCCTCTCCTTCCGGGGCGGTGAGGGCGTCGGGGACTCCGGGGGCGGCCGCGTCTTCGCCATCGCACCAGCTGCCACCGCGCGACATCGTCCAGCCGCTGCTGGACGCGTACCACCGCTCCGTCCATTCTGTGCTGCCCATGGTGCACTGGGCCGGGTTCCAGCGAGAAGTGGTGCGGCTGTATGAAGCAGCAGACCGACGAACGGACGAAGAAAGCGACAGGCGCGCCCATCACAACGACGAGCGGCACGCCGAACGGCCCCGGCCCAGTCCTGTCCAAGAGAGCCGTCACGGCCACGGGCCCGGACCGTCGTTTGCGGCGCTGTTCCTGGCTGTGATGGCGGTGGGGGCACTGTTCTGCGACCACCTGGGCACAGCAGCACCGTTTGCCGCCGACGATTGGGCGGATGCAGCACAGGCCCTTCTCGATCCGTGGGCCAACGCTTTTGTGCTCGACGACGTGCGCACGCTGCTGCTGCTGGCCGTCTTCCTCAACGAGAGCAACCTCAAGACGGCGGCGTGGACGTTTCTCGGGCGGGCTGTCCGGGCCGCGCAAGACATGAGCCTGCACCTGGAGCTGCCAGCCGTGCCCAACTGTGCCCCTCCCGCGATGGCGGATGCCGAGATGCGCCGTCGTGTGTGGTGGGCGCTGTACATCTTGGACCGCAGTCTGGCGCTGGAGCTCGGCCGGCCGATGCTGATCCAGGACGAGGACTGCGATGTCGCGCTGCCGGGGATCGTGGCCAGCGACGACGACGGCGACGACGAGGACAGCCGGCCTGGAGACGCCGAGGCCGCCGAAGCGGACACGGAAGACATGGCGGCCCTGGCCGAGGAGTACCACGACTCGGCGATGCCCGCCGTGGCCCATGTGACGCGTGCCTACCCAGCACTCGCGCGCGAACTGCTGGCAGCCGGTCCCGACGCCCAGGACAGCCTCGACACCAGCCCCGAGGGTGCCGGAGACGCCGGCCTGCCGGCCGACCGCCTAGCGGTGCTCGACGAGCACCTCCACAACAGCCTGCGCGTATTCCCGCCGGCCTGCGATCCGAACAGCCCGCTGCACCATCCGCTGTCGCCGCATCTGCTGGCCCCTGTGGTGTATGTCCTGCACGCCCGGCTGGTGCTGCACCGCCACAACCTGGCGCCGGTGTGTCGCCGCGAGGCGCGGCGGACGGCCGTGGAGCAGTGCACGCGGGTGGCGCTCGACACGGCGGCGCTGGCTGCCCGTGTGTCCACGGACGCGCTGGCTTCTGGCGCTGGATGCACCGCGCTGCTGGCCACGCACCTGTTCCGCAGTGCGCTGTTTGCCATGCTCGGAGCCGTCGACCCGGAGTCGGCGTCGTCGGCGTCCGGAGCCGGAGCCGGAGCCGGAGCCGGAGCTCCGTGTCTGGCGGCCGCTCTTGTGCTTGTGCGCGCTCTCCGGGCCGTGTCGTCCCGACGGCCCGTGGCGCTGGCCTGTGGACGATCGCTGGTGGCGTTTGCGTCGAGCCTCGCGTTCAAGCGCGCGGAATATGCGGCGTACGTGGCCCGCGGAACGCCGCCGGGGCCCTCGGGGTTCCATGGGCCCTTTGAGAATCTCAGCTCGGTGCCGCCCCCCCCTCCGCCGCCCCCGACTCTGCAGGAGGCGCTGCTGCGCGACGAGGAGGTCCTGGCCATGGTCAGCGCGGACCTGCAGGCGATCCCCGAGGTGGCATGGGTGTGGGAGGGCGAAGAGGGCGCGGCCCAGGTGCAGACACAGCTGCTGGCCTCTGGCATGGTGGCCGGGCCGGCTGCCCCGGGAGCGGGGGGCACGCTGAGGAGGTTCGAGAGCCGCATGGGCGGGCTCAGCGAGAGCGAAAGCCGCGATTGGGGCGGCTGGGAGCAGCTGGAGAAGCGGGTGACGAGTCTCGGGGGCAGCGGTGCCGCCGGAGGGGGAGGCTCCATGTTGTCGCCGCGTTCTTCATCGGTATCGGCGAGCCTTCCGCTGTCTGTTGCGGCCAACACCGCGACGGCGACCAGCCCCGGGACCTACTACACGCACCAGCCGTTCCGTGGCCGGGAGGGCGCCTCCGGAGCGGCTGTCGACGGCGCGGATGCTCCGATGGACTACGAGCCGCAGCACCACCGGCTGTACCATCACCAGCCGACGCATCTGCCTCCGCAGCCTCACTCGTACCAGCAACAGGATCCGCGGGCCAGCGTGCACATGGCCGTAGACTCCAAGGCGGCCGGGCTGGTGGCGGAGAGCGGCAAGACGAAGAGCCACGAGCGGATCAGCATTGCGAATATTATCTAGCTTTTGGGATTTTTGTTTTCATTTTTACTTTTTTCTTCTTTCTTCTTTCTTCTTTCTTTTTTCTTCCATTCTCTTTTTCTTCTGTTTCTTTCTTTTTCTTTGTCTTTCTCTTTCTTTATTCTTCACCCTTCTCTCATGTTTTCTCCCACTGTCGGATATGATAATGGATAGTTATGTATGGCACGGAATACGACAAAAGCCACCTGAATAGTCTGTTTTTAGCGGTAGAATCGTCTCAGCCCTGTTTTGCGTTGCGGTCTCGTTCTCTCTTTCTCTTGCTCCCTTTTGCTCCTACTAGATAGCTATCACATAGCACTACAGCCAATCTATAATCAAGACACCTGCAATACTGAAACCCATAACATGACCCAAGATATCGTGCACGTCCAGTTTTGCTTAAGTAATACGCCAAGAGCGAGTACCGACCTCGGACCCATGACCCCGCGAAATTTTTCAGGCGGTTTGACTCACTAATTCCTGCTTATCGATAAGAGCCCTTACTTTTCAACACTCACACAGGCCTAATACGGCCACTTTTGATTCTTTCTATCTCGTCCTGCCCACCACGCCGCCCTCTTGCCTGCCAATTCCTCTTCCCAATCCCTTAAGCCTATCCTCTACACGATGGCCTGGCGGTCGCACGTTGCCCAGGCGGCCAAGGCCGTCTGCGGACCCGCCAAAGTGGCGCGGCCGGCCAAGTCTTCGATGTCTTCGCCCTCTTCTCTCTCCGCGAGGTCCGCCCGCACACCTTTGCTGGCGGCGCCCTTCTCGTCGTCCTCGCGGACCGGCGCCACCCAGGCCGAGGCCCCGGCGCCCAGAAGCAGCGAGCAGACGGCTCCGCAGCACAGCGCGGACGTCGTCAGCCAGACGGCCCCCTTTATGGTGGCCACCTACTCGCGGCCCACGACTGTGTTTGCGCGCGGATCCGGGCTCTACCTGTGGGACCTCGAGGGCAAGCGCTACCTCGACCTGACAGGCGGCATTGCCGTCAACGCGCTGGGCCACTGCGACCCCGGCGTGACGCAGGTGCTGGCGGACCAAGCCGCCACGCTGGTGCACGCGTCGAACCTCTACCACAACCCCTGGACGGGGGCGCTGTCGAAGCTGCTGATCGAGCAGACGCAGGCGTCGGGCGCGATGGCCACCGACGCGGCGCGCGCCGTGTTCATTGCCAACTCGGGCAGCGAGGCCAACGAGGCGGCCATCAAGTTTGCGCGCAAGGTGGGAAAAGCACGTGATCCGTCCGGAGGCAAGACGGAGGTGGTCTCCTTTGCCAACGCCTTCCACGGCCGCACGATGGGCAGCCTGTCGGCCACGCACAACCCCAAGTACCAGAAGCCCTTTGCGCCCATGGTGCCGGGGTTCCGCTGCGGCACGTACAACGACGCGGACCCGGCGGTGCTCGCGGCCCTGGTCACGGCGCAGACCTGTGCGGTGCTCGTGGAGCCGATCCAGGGCGAGGGCGGCGTCCACGTGGGCTCGGACGCGTTCATGGTCGCGCTGGCCCGCCGCTGCCGCGAGGTCGGCGCCGTGCTGATCCACGACGAGATCCAGTGCGGCCTGGCCCGCACCGGCGGCACGCTCTGGGCCCACGCCCATCTGCCGGCGGAGGCGCATCCGGACGTGGTCACGACGGCCAAGGCGCTCGGCAACGGCTTCCCCATCAGCGCGACCATTGTCAGCGGCGCCGTCGCCGACGCCATGCAGGTCGGCGACCACGGCACCACGTACGGCGGCAACCCGCTGGCCTGCCGCATTGCCCACCACGTGCTGACCCGGCTCGCCGACCCGCAGCTGCAGGCCGACGTCGCCGCCAAGGGCGCCGTCTTTGTGCGCGGCCTGCAGCAGCTGCGCGCCCGCTTCCCCGACGTCGTTACCGAGATCCGCGGCCGCGGCCTCATCCTCGGCGCCCAGCTGGCCCAGGACCCGGCGCCCATCGTGGAGGCCGCGCGCCAGCGCGGCCTGCTGGTTATCACGGCCGGCACCAACACGCTGCGCTTTGTGCCCAGCCTGACCATCTCTGAGGCCGAGATCCAGGAGGGCCTGGGCCTGCTAGAGGAGGCGATTGTGGCCACGCGGGCGTAGCGTGGCTGAATTTTTGATTTTGATGTTGTGAAGTTTTGCTTTTTTGGTTTTTTTATTTTCGCTTTTTGGGGGGGTTTTCTTCCCTTTCTTTGATTTTCATGTAATGTGGTGATGGCATGGGGCCCACGATTTGATACAGAACGACGCCGCCAACACACTTGCTGGCGTGGCACGATGCAAAAGCGTTCAGAATAGATAGACGAGACACACAAAAGCACTCATTAGACACACCGCGAATGCTGATCTGCCCCCGCGCTGGCAAGCCTCGGTGTGCTAGCCGCCAAGGTCGGCCATCATCTGCTCATCTCACATTCGGCGTGCTTGCAATGCAGATACCAGACGGCACGGTCACGATGCCGACGTTGATCCAAGTACTTGCCTAGCACTGCCCCTCTGCGACGCCGTAGACGCCGCAGATGAGAAACCCCGGAAATGGCCCGTAAGGCTGGCTTACGTCCACTATGCCCCAAGTCTGTCCGTCTCCGTGGCCGCCACGCGCTTACAGCCACTCACCGGCCGCTTCCAACGTACACCTCGATGTACGGAGAAATCCAGGCCACCCACTCGCACCGGCGCTATCCCCACTGCGGATATGGGAGCAACGCTGGAGCAGCGCTGAAAGCACTAGCACTAACTCAAACCCTGCGGTATATGAAGTACACGGCGTACGTGTCTCGTTCGATAGGGGTGCACTCGTACTCGTACATCTACATACATACTATATACGATCACCGCTGATTATGTGTGGTAACATGTGAACGGCATGCCACGACGTCTCTCAATCACCTGCTCTTTTCAGAGGGAGATATTGCATATCCACGACAGGAAGGACGCATTGCTCGAACTAGTAGTACGACTGCGCCCGCCAAGATGTAAGAAAGCAAGAAAAGCAAAACAACGCAGCCGCAAAACAAGTCCGTCATGTACTCCGTAAGAAAATTTTGCTCGGGGTTACGAAATACTTTGCCATCTGTGGCCACCGATGGAGCAAGTAGAACCGGCACGATTGGAGATATCGCGACCATTGCCTGCGCTCTGATTGGCCTGTTATCCCCGAGAACATCCTCCTGAGTAATTGGCGCCCTGTGATTGGCTGGCACTACTGCGCCCGGCCCGTCGCTCTAGCCATACGGAGCTACTTGTTTGTCAGGAATGGAGTCCTAGCCCGCTGTAAGACACCAAATGTTCGGTGCTGGCGAGGGCGCCTGGCATGCAGATTGTGATGGGAACGGCCTATGAACAAAGGGAGATCTCACCGCGGGCGCCCAGGACAAGGGCTTGTGCAAAAAGCATTAAAGAGACGCGACGCTGCTGTCTGCCTCGTCGTTTCCTTTTCCCTCTCCCATCTCATCCGTGTCCTTTCCATCTCTTCTCCTCTTATTTTCTTGTCGGAATTCTGGTCTTCTCTTTCGTTGCTCTTCGCTGTGTTAGTGACTAGCGTACCTTCCGTTTTTGTCGCCTCATAATACTGCCATAATACAACGACGCCTCCCCAACGTCCAGCCGGTTTTGGTGGCGATTCCGAATTGTCATCCATCAGCTTGTTTTTTTTTTGAGAGTTGGCTATCCGACATCTTCAAACTGCCACCGCTCCTTGTCCTCCACATACTCCATCACCATGTCTCGGTCGTCCTCTATCAGCAGCATGACGCCCACCGAAGTCGATCCGCTCATTGAGCGTCGCTCCGACAGCAGCCTGACTCGCGTGTCGACGCAGTCGTCGCACTCGGAGCGGCACTCGGACTATAACGAGGTGGTGCGCGACGTCATCATTGGCTTCGCCGACGGGCTGACGGTGCCGTTTGCCCTGACGGCGGGCCTCTCGAGCCTCGGCGACACGCGCCTCGTCGTCATGGGCGGTCTGGCCGAGCTCTTTTCCGGCGCGATCAGCATGGGCCTCGGCGCCTACCTGGCCGCGGCCACCGAGCTGGAGCACTACCACAGCGAGGAGCAGCGCGAGTGGCAGGAGGTCGAGCGCATGCCCGAGGCCGAGCGCCAGGAGGTCTACGACATCCTCGCCCAGTACCACATCAGCCACGCGGCCGCCACGCCGCTCGTCGACGAGCTCTGCAAGCACCCGGAGATGTGGGTGCGCTTCATGATGGACTTTGAGCTGCGCCTCGAGAAGCCCAAGGTCGGCCGCGCCTGGATCTCCGCCCTCACCATGGGCATGAGCTACTTTGTCGGCGGCCTCATCCCCATGATCCCCTACTTTCTGATGCGCGAGTGCATGCACGCCCTCTTCGTGTCCGTCGCCATCACCGTCGTCATCCTGCTCGTCTTTGGCTACGTCAAGACCGCCCTGACCGTCCACAGCCGCAGCGCCGGCGTCTGGGGCGCCCTGCAGACCCTGGTCATCGGCGCCCTGGCCGCCGGCGCCGCCTACGGCATCGTGCGCGCGCTCGATGCGCCGAAGCCATAGGCCGCGATGGACGGCCGACGGCAGAACGGCCATCATCCCCCTCTTTCGCATCTTGTAATTTTATGACTTACGACCCGGACAGCAGAAGGACAGAAGGACAGAAGGACAGAAGGATAGAAGACGGTGGACGGCCAGGACAGAATCACCGATTTGACCCATAGAAAGGAACCCCATAAAGGGCGAGCGATCAGGGCGCGCGGAAGCTCAGGGTTACGGCGTTCAAGGGAGCTTTGCTTTTGTTTGTTTTTTTGCCGTTGTCTTCTTCGGCATCGTGTATTTTTATGTACTAGAGCAGCAGCCTATGAGTATGTTTTCTTCTTGATTTGCCCTGCCGTGCCGTAGGAGTCTGATTCAGGACGAGTGCTGGGTACGGAGTCCGTAAGTATTTCCATATGTATCTTACGTACTCCGTACTACAAGTCAACCATAGGAGACGCGCTGCAGCCCTTGAGCTGCGCAGCCAGCAGATCGGCCAGCAGATCCGTCTCCAGTCGCGGATGCAGGCGCTGAATTTAGCGGCCGCTAGCAGCAGCGACGGGCCTTGCCTCGCCTGTCTCTGCTCTCCCACGAGCGCAGGGAGGACGAGGAGGCTCATCGGGTTTCATACCGGCTGGCATGCTCTTGCACGCCATCAGGAACCAGCCAAATCGCAGATTGGATCCTGTACGAACAGGCACGCGTTCGACATGGCCCTGTGCAAGATCTTATTGCCGTAATATGGCGACAGAGTCGCGGTGCTCCCTTTGTTATGGATGGGCGATAGAGCAAGCTGCATCCCATCTCTTATCTGGCCAGAACATGGGCCACATACATAGCGCCATTCCAGGAGCTTGGGCCCTGTTGTAGTATCTCCTGCGTGTACAATACACCATGTAGTTACTCGCACATTCTCGACATCCTACGCGTTGTGTGCACTCCGTAGTACGGAGTACTCCGTATTCATATCCGACAAGGATCGCCGACTCGCTTTCTAGTGCTGTGCTCTTGCTGTCGGTGCAGTGGCCACGAGGAACCTAGTTCGTTTGGCGTACCAATCAGTGAGCGTGGCTGTCTCAGAGGTCGTATCTGGCACCCACGAGCGAAAAAAAGCCTGAGCGCACATCCGGCTGACTGCCTTTTCGTTCATCACACCTTATCTTTTACATATTGCTCGCATGTGCCCACTTGCTTGTCGCTGCCTTGTCCTTGCACACCACCTGTTCCTGCGGAGTGTTTGCCGTTGAATGCTGCTGCTGCGAACCTATCAAACGGCCCCGTCGTTCCTCTTGTCTCTCCCAAATATGCGGGAGCACCTCGCTGGCAGAAGTGGCTCTCTCACTGGTTCCGTACCTGATCTCATTCCCCTAGCGCACGCAAACCCTAAAGAGGACTAGCGTTTCTAGTTCTCACGAACAACGGTTCTGGTGCGCCCCAGATTTTTGACAGTTCTGGCCAATCACAACGCCTATCCCTTTACTGAGGGGCGGGACGGGTCAGGGGTCCCAGGAAGGGAAAGAGCTAGTAAAAAAATCGTGCGGGAAAGCACTTGGAGACGCAGTCGCTGGGGGTCACCAACTATCGTACCGTGCATACGAGTATTGCAGTGCTGTAACGCCTAAGAAAACATGGCAGTCGGCGCTGGGGCGGCGCTCGGGGGCAAGCGAGACATTAGGAAAAAGGAAAGAACGATCGGGTTCGAGTAGGGCACGGAAAGGGTAAGAAATTGAGATGATCCGACCGTAGACATATCTTCAAGACATCTCCGACTCCAAACTGCTTCCGCGGCAGCTTCACGGCCGCCATCTCCTCTGCCTCGAGCCCCCTTATTTGCTCGTCGGCTCTTGCCCAAGCTACGAGTATACCTGTGCGTCCGTCCCCGTCCTGCGACCACGCTGGCTGCCCGCCCACGCCCGCCCCTCCACCCGTCCTTTTCATTATTACATATTAATATTTCGGTGGGCGATCATTGTGACAGCCGCAAAGAGGAAAACGCCTTTTTTAACCCGCCCCTGAACGACGCGCGACACTACCACCGCACTATTCCTCGTACACTACTTGCTACCATTGCACGGCACGGCCACGCAAAAGCAGGCCACAAAAAAACCGGACGCGACCAGAAGAGGAAACAAGAGCTACCATCGCCAACGAGAAAACAGTGCATCCTCTTGCCCTCTGCGGCCTCCAGTCGCTAAACCTGTATGTATGCACCCATCTCTCGCCGCCTCGTTACCTGCTCCCTTTGCGCTGCCCAGCACACGCAACACCATAGAAGCTGCTTGGCACGAGGGGGCGGAGGTAGTATTGTTTTTGGAACCCGGCCCTGACGACGAAGAATAGACACAATTCACACAACAACGGCGCCAGCAACACTGCCAAACTGCCCTGAATCTCGACCTTTTCACTCCTTCTGCGACTTGTAAGCGACACTGACCGAAGCCAAAACTATCCACCAATGCCCCCCGTTTCTGCCAATGTGTGCTTGCCTCCAGCCTCTGCCTTGCTAACCGAAGCGGGCTCTAGCATAGGATCGAACTCGTCCTTTTCCTCGAACCATTGCGTACCGCATCCGAACTCGATACAGTATTTTGCCACGCTCTTCTATGCCGACCTCTCATCCCCTTTTGTTGCATTGATCCTGCTCGATTTGCGATTCTCCATCCCGCGACGCTGCTTGTCCGACCGACTATAGACAAGACATAGGCAACACCACATCGATACAGAGCCCTCGAATTCCGCTGTCTGGTGGCCAACATCCCAGAACCCTGCCGTTCCCTCAACCCAAGGTGTTGCGTCAAGCCCTGCTGTGCGACAACCAAGCCTCTCATCCGACCGAACCGTGAGACACACCTACGGCGCTGCTATTTTTGCTTCTTTGCACAATTTGAATTCTCCGACCAAAGACAAACACACCAGCAACACAGCAACTGACCACATCTGCCGGGACACAGATAGAAAGGGGGGGCCTTTGAAAGCACTGCGTGCTGCCTGCGCCTGGGGGGCAAAGCGTGAGCGACAAACGAGTTGTCTGAGCTTCGGCTTCGGCTTCGGCTGAGTTGAGCTTGACGCGCTTTTGTGGTCGGCCGTGCAAGCATTGGCGGCTGGAACGAAACAGGACAGACACACACCGAAGGGCACAATCCCGACGTCGCCCACTCGCTCTTTTGTCCTGGCATTCCCTCGATAGATGCTCTGACAGTTACCAAGATGCCCTGGCAACCCCTGCCTCATATTGCCTTCGCCGTCGCGACCTACCCCTTTGCAGCCTCCCATCCCGAGGACCTGGTGCTCGAGATCGGAGATGAGCTCTACATCATCGAAGAGACCCCCGACGGCAACTGGCTGCGCGGCTACCTCTTAAAGCCACCCAGCTTGCTGGCTGGCTTGACATCTGTCAAGGGCCAGACTCTGGAAGCCCGTGTCTTTAGTGGCATCTTTCCTCGCAGCTGTGTCGAAGTCCGCGAGCTGCTCGGCGAATCCGACAATGGCGACGACTTGGACGAAGAAGGCGAGGCCGCCGATGGCAGCGATGATGGCGCCGCCGTGCTAGCTGCGGACGGCACTCCCCATCTAGAGAGCGATTCGGCCAAGAGCGGCCTGGCAGGCAGGAAAGGACGGAAGAAGGACTCGTCCAAGGCCCTGGAGGTCTCGATGAGCCAAGCTGGGAGTGGTGGAAACAGCATGCAGGGCAGCGCACGCTCTTCGAGGGGGGCACGGAACGCGGCGGCCATTTCTACGCAAGGCTTGTTGTCGGTGCCCATCAGGAGAGACCCCAACGAGCCAAGGCCACAGGCACCAGTGCCCATGCTAAAGATCGGCGATGAGACTCCGACATCTGCAGCCGAACCGTTGATCGACGAGATCGCCTCCTGTCTCCGCGAATGGCACTCAACAAACCTTCACGAGCTCCTTCTTTCCCGCCAGTATCACAAGCTGGATATCTTCTCCCAGCTCATATCATCCTTGAACCTAGCTCGCCAGCAGTTTCTGCACAACGTGCTCACGACCTGGGAGTACCAAATTCTGCGCGAAAAGACCGTCTGGGACCTGGTGCGGGTCAACAAGCTGTGTGGCGGCGAGGTGATTGTGCGGGACCCCGAGGAGCGTGGACGCATCCTGACGGGCGATGACTCTGTGGTGGAAATCACCAGGCTGCAGTCCGTCATGAGCATGCTGAACGAGCCGCCACAGCCGCCGTTGGAACTGACGGCTCTGCACCACCTCTTGGTGGATGTGAAGAGCCTTGCTGGTGCCTCTGCCGAAGCAACATCGCTCGTGTTGAGTCTTGTCAGCCGCGTTGGAGGCACGCTGGTCCGTCTCTCTGAAAACTACATCATCAACACGCCGCCTGGAGGCACCTTGAGCAATCTCGGACGTGCAGCTCCCATGCGCACACTCTTCACCAACCTCTCGTCGGCGGATATCGGCGAGGCGCCTGCCGTGGACTCCGATCTCTTTCTTGTTGTGACGGTCCGCTCGGCGCAGCAGATTGCAGCGCCTAACCTGTCACACAATGGCAAACCCTCGTCCCGTTCTGGCTCGGGCTCGGGCTCATTTGGCAGCTCCAACAATACCAGCGCTTCGGGAACGGGGGCGTCCAGCCATTCAGCACGGCCACCACTTGCCAGCGGCAACAAGTCGGTACGGAGAAGTTTAATGTGGGCAAATAAGGGCACCCGCACTGCCTTTTCTCGTTCTGGCGGCGGAAACCTCAAGCTGGACCCCCTCAACGAGAACTCCGAGGAGCGACCAGGCACAGGCGGCGCTCCGGCCAGCAGAGACGGCTATCCAGCCCCCCCTGGCACAGCAAGCTCCAGGGGCCGCAAATCTACAGATGGAGGCGCTGTTGTGCAGCATCTGGCTGCTGACCGGACGACCGGTGTTGGCGTGCTGAAGCTGAATGCCATCATGAAGCGACAAGACGACGAGGTCGAACACGTCATCAATATCTGGGCTCCCGCTGACCGCGTGCCTCCGGGATCTGCCGAAAAGCAGCATCTGGGCGACGACTGGGATCCGCTTATCAAGGATCTCTTGGTGAGCAAGTCGGGACACTTTGAGAAGTCTCGAGGGGCGGAGCGCGTCCAAGTGCACCTCCGCGCGTTCAACTATGCGGATGCCGACACCCTCATCAAGGCTACGCCGACCCTTCTTGCAGGAATTGGCAAGACAAACAAGATGGGATTCTCAGGGGCGCCTACAAAGCCGCGGTCTGACATCTACCTGACAATCTCAGAGGCCATGCTAGCCCGGCAAGTGTTGCTATCACGGTATGGCATGAGCCCGTCGTCTCTGCCCAACGGATTCCAAGGCAGCAACCTGCAAGTCACCCTCGAAGTACGCCGGTCCGCTGGTGAGCGCATCGACGGCTGCATCTTCCCCTTTTCCAACGGAGAGGGCCTGAGCACCTGGCGCTCCGTCATTGTTGAGCGAGGTGACGGCTGGCGGCAAACGTTGCGGTTTTCCTTGACGCCACAAGATGTCACTTGCTCCCATGTGGTCATGTTTGTCGCTGATATGCCAAACCCGCCTTTTGCTGTCGCTTACATTCCTCTTTGGGACCAATCCGCCTTTGTCCACGACGGCGCCCACAACCTTCTCATGTACCGTGTTGACGAGAATACTGTTGCTCCGAAGCCACAACCTGGTGCTCCTCCTGGCCGTGGAGGCGGCTATCTTTCGCTGCCGTGGAGTTTCAAGAGCACCCAGAGCGATGTTACGGGCCCGCTGGCTACTCTGCGCGTCGAATCTTACCTCTGCAGCACGCGGTTCTCGCAGGATCGCAACGTTTTGGGGCTGCTGAAATGGCGTGAGGGCCCGCGTGATGCTATTCCGAGTATTTTGCAGCAACTGATCTTCGTGCCCGAGATCGAGGTGGTGAAGCTGCTCAACGACGTGCTGGACGCGCTCTTTGCGATTCTTGTCGATTATGCTGGCAATGATGAGTACGAAGATCTTGTCTTCACGGCGCTTGTTCGTGTTCTGGATATCGTCCACGATCGCCGCTTCAACGTCGGCCCTCTTGTCGACCTCTATGCCGAAAACAAGTTCAACTATCCCTTTGCGACACCTTGTCTTGTCCGGTCCTTCACCCGCCTTCTCGAGAAACCCACGGAGCCAGCGACTTCCCGCAAGCTCCGCGCTACCTTCAAGGTGGTCCGGCATATTCTTAAATTCATCACCCATGCTCGCGACCAGCAGCGTGTCAAGGAAGCCGGCATTGGCATCACGAGCACCACTCCCGGGTTCACGCGGCACCTGCAGACCATCTTCAAGGCCCTCGAGTCTATGATGCGCAACAACACGCCTGTCCTCGTTGGCAGCCAGACTCTGGCCGTCCAGCATTTCCACACCTGGCTGCCGGAGCTGGCACGGCTGCTCACCACAGAAGAGATCCTGCATATCGCCATTGATTTTATGGACGCCTGTGCCAATGTGAAGGGAAAACTCGTGCTCTACAAGTTGGTGCTCATCATCAACTATTCGCGGCTCGAAGTCTTCTCGCATCCTGAACAGCGATCTGCCCTGAGTGCCAACACGGTCCGATGGATTGCGCCACACTGGGGACAAGTAGAGGGGGTCACCGAGCAATGGAAGGAACAGGTGCGGCTCTGCTGCTCTATTCTTGCTAGCCAAATCGACCACCTTGGGCCCGAGATACCTGATTACATTCCCAAGATTCTGGAGTCATACCTGGCCATTCAGCAATCCACCGCCACATCGCGGCCAGTGACTGCGGCAACGACCAGTGCAGCAGCCCGCCCGTCCACTTCCAAGGCATCCCGCACTCGACTGTCGTTACTCTTCCCAACGCAGTACCCATTCCCATCCCGGCCCATTGCCCTCCCCGAGGACGGTGTCGATGAAATTCTGGATGGAAAGCTGACACAACGGGAACAACAGCAGCTGGCCGTGTTTCCTTTTGACGAGGCACTTGTGGAACTGTCGGCTATCCTCTCTGCTCTCTCCAACTCTCCCAGTGGAATGCAGCTGGAATTGGCGGATGGCGACCTCGCCGTCATTCTGGAAAACACCTTGCGTGTCCACATGAGCATTCTGCGCGGTGAAGCTTTTCCGTCCAGCTGGCTCAGCATCCATATCTTCCATCACAAATCGGCCATGCGGACTCTTCAATACCTCGCTGGTATTCTGCTCGATAGCTTCCTCCCGCACCCTGACGAGGCCGAGACATTCACCACGGAGCTCTGGAAGATGCTGTTTTCTACGCTGCTGATGCTGGTTAGTAGCCCTTCTCTGGCACTAGAAACGTTCCCAGAGCAGAAGCGGCGAGCAGTTTGGAAGATTGCTGGAGACGTCCGGGAGCACGGAGCCGACCTTCTTCGCCGCACCTGGGAAGCCATCGGGTGGGATACGACACCGGATGAGCGGCAGCGATATGGGCTTGGCAAAATGGGCGGCTACCAGGTGCAATACGTGCCGACCCTGGTTGGCCCTATTGTGGAACTGTGCTTGAGTGTGCACGAAGGTCTTCGCAGGATGGCCGTCGAGGTGTTGCAGACCATGATTGTCAGCGAATGGACGTTGAGCGAGGACCTGACCATTATCCAGGCCGAGGTCATCGACTATCTCGACCACTACTTCAAAACAAAGCCCCCCACCGAGAGCATCTTGCAGAAGCTGTTCGTTGGTGAGCTCTTAGACCGCTTTGCTGGCTTAGCCGACGAGCCGGATGAGCCGCTTTACGTTGCCCTTCGAGAGCTCATTGCTACCATTGACGAGTTCCTCGACCTTCTTGTTGCTGTTCACGGCGGCGACGGTGGCGCCGCTGGTGCCCTAGGGGGCGTTGTTGGTGCCGGTGCACCCAGCGGAGCTGGATCTGGCTCTGTATCTGGAGAAGCATCGCACCTTATCAACCGCCTGCGCCTGATGGAGTTTTTGCGAGACATGCAGAAGGAGGAGATGTTTGTTCGCTACGTGCATCAACTGGCAGGACTGCAGGCAGCGTCCCGCAACCACGCGGAAGCTGGTCTGGCGCTGCGGCTGCATGCCGAGCTTTACGACTGGGATCCTCTGCGCACGGTGCCTGGCTTGACCGACCCTGCTTTCCCTCCCCAGTCGCACTTTGAGCGCAAGGAGCGCATCTACTTCGACATGATCAAGCACTTTGAGGAGGGCGAGGCGTGGAGCAGTGCATTGGCCGCATACAAGGAGCTGCAGACGCAGTACGAAACCAACATCTACGACTTTTCGAAGCTCGCACGAACAGAGCGGGCCATTGCCACGATCTACGAAACCATTGCGAAGAGCGAGCGTCTGGTCCCCAAATACTTCCGCGTGGTATTCCGTGGACTGGGTTTCCCAGCCAGCGTCCGCGACAAGGAGTACATCTACGAGGGCTCGCCCAACGAGCGCACGTCTGCCTTCACGGACAGGATGCAGGAGCAGTATCCCGCCGCGCAGATCGTTGTTGTTTCTGCCACGACTCCAGTGGCGGGATCTCGCATCGGCTCTAGCTCGGGCGTCCCTGGCGGTGGTCCCGCCGAAGATGCAGTGGACGACATTGTGGAGGGCCAATTCCTCCTCGTCTCGGCCGTCCACCCGCACCGAGACCTCACACACCACGTTTTCCAGCGTGCTCGCGTTCCTCAGGTGATTCGCGACTATCTCGTGTCGTCACACCCGCAGACATTTTCGGTGTCGATTCGGCGCAACACGGCCGGACCGGTGGCTGAGCAGTACATGGACAAGACCGTGTACACGACAGCCGAGGCTTTCCCGACCATCCTGCGGCGCAGCGAGATTGTGTCTCTGGGCGAGGTGCGACTTACGGCCAAGGAGACTGCTCTTGAGCGGATTCTGCGCAAGACAGCCGAGATGCTGGCTGTGGAAAAGAGGATCGTGGCAGATGGAGACGCGTCTCCCGAGACGGCACAGCTGCTGCTCGACGCGGTCAGCATCTCGGTGAATCCCGACTCTGAAAGTGGCGTGGTATGCTACCGACAGTTGTTGCCAGTCGGCCGTGAAAAGCGGGACAGCGAAGGCGGTTCTGATGCGGAAGACGACCTGGACCTCCTAGAGGATGACGATGATGAGCTTCCAGTGCTTGCCCCACAAGACAATGCCATCAAGATGGCGCTGGTTGACCACGCAATGATGATTAAGCGGTGTCTTGCGTTGCTGTCTCGGTCAACGAACGAGAGCCTCGCGAAGCACGCCGAGGACCTCGCGCAATGTAAGTTTTGGACGTGATATCCGCGCATACCGAGCGTTGGCACCATGCTAATTGACACACCAGACTTCGAGACAACATTCGCCCCCGAAATCGCCGTGTTCACTCCAGCGCAAGCCCTGCGCGACGCAGTCTCACTGTCGCCCACATGGTCCCGGCCATCGCCAACCGAGGGTGTTCAGTCTAAGGGGCTGGACAGTGGGCTTGCTGCAGAGAGCAATGGAGGCAACGGACTGAGTGGCCTGGCTATCATCAGCAGTATGCCTGGGGGCGCCAGTGCTGGCGAGGAGGTGTCGACAGTGCAGCCCGTGTCTCTCCGGCAAGGCCGTGGAGCACGGCTGTCGTTCCTCGGCGGAGGTAGCGGGCGCAAGCGAGACAGCGTGCACCTGTCAAACGGCGACAATACGCTGGACCAGCGGAAGAACCACGAGGGCATCAGCGCCGAGGACACGACGAGCGACCACAGTCGAAGCAAGGAGAGTGTGAGCCGGCGCAGCTTCTTCCGCGGTCCCAACGAAAAGCTGCCGCCGATGCCGACGACGGCGCTGGATACCATGAGCGGTGCCAACGGCATCCAAGCGGCAGCAGCGACGAACGGCCTCAAAGGACACCGGCAAACCACGAGCGGCGGCAGCATCGGGAACACGAGCTGGACGGCCGAGATCACGGCTCGCGCGAGCTCGGACATGAATACGCTAGAGAGAAAGCGCACGACGAGCAGAGGAAGCAATGGCGGCGGCGGAGGCGGAGGCGGAGGCGGAGGCGGAGGCAACATGGGCGGCAACAACGCCGACAGCTCAGATGGCGGTGGCCTCGTCAAGATGGGCAGCGTGCGCAAGCGGCTGAGCCTGCTGAAGCTGGGCAAGAAAGCGAGCAAAGGCAACGGACTCATGATGTCTGTGGACGAGGAGTAAACAGGGAAAGCGAAAAAGACTGTCCGCGTTTTGTTCGGGGCTAGGAAAGGCTGGGCGACCAGTGCCGGTTGGATCCGGTTGGATCTGGTTGGATTAGGAGTGTGCTGATATGCTGCCATCCGCAATGTCTGCTACTATTTGTATTTGATTCTTTTTCTTGGTTGTTCTTAGCTGTACTTTTTGTCTCATTTGTCTGCGCTTTCTTGTTCTGTCGCTCACTATATCCCTTTGTTAGAATTCATGTTCGCTTCTATGTTTATACATTTATCAAGAATATTTTCTATCGTTTTGCTGATGCGTTTCAAGGCGGGGAGGAGAGGACGAGCAATTTGATCGATTGTGGCTTTGGGGTGTGGCGCGCGGAAAGACTTGTCTCCTGGTACCAATGCTTGTTCGGGAAGCCACGTCTACTCAGGAGAGCAAAATGTCTCCAAAAGCAAACAGTATGCAAATAGTGATGCCTGAGAAGTTGCACAATACCGAACAGGGTATTCCAAAGGCGCCCAATAAGGTATGAACCCCCAGGCAGTCTTACCTACCCTTCTTAGTTGATGCCTTTGCAAGAGTAGCCCAGGAAAACCGATTCCTATGTAGGTGCTTGCTCTGTTTCATAGAATGGGACACAAGAGGCGATGTAAAGTGACGGATGAATAGAGGTGGGAGCCACTGCGGTCTGGCCCTTTTTGATTAATTACTGCTTTTATTGGAGCTAGCCATATTAAGACTTTAGAGGCCGCAGTGGTGCAATCATATTATCCTATGTCTACCACACACGGGCCGTTCTCCGGCCCCGGTTGTATATTATTAGATGCAAATGACTGTCGATGCTCTCGAGTCCACGCCGTCGAAGCGTAACCTACGGAGGCTGATTACACAACTGGTGCGTGGTTGGGAACGACGACCATGCGTTTTACGTTCTACCTAAATGCAAGAGGACGCCGGAGCTTACAGCCAGCGGGAGAAAGCGCAGAAACACAAACACCATGCTGCCGATGCCAGTGCGGCGCCGCTATGCCTTGGTTGCGGCCTTGGCTCTCGCCGCCGTGACCCTCATGTCCGTCGTCCGGGGCGTGGCGAGTCAGCTACAGGACTGGCGGCGAACGCCGGCCACCCACGCCGCCAGCGAGGACTACCCCGTATTCGGCGAGCTGGAGAAGCTGCCGGACCCGCTCGACGCAGAGTTTGTGGGCTGGCGCGGGGAGGACTGGGAGCCGGGGCCGAAGCCGGCGTACCGGCCGGGCCATGATCCGGCCACGAAGACGTTGGCGCTGCAGAGCACGACGGGCTACGAGCAGGGGCTAGGAGACGCCGACGCGGGCCCCATCCGCGATCCGTTCCCGCTGCTCTCGCGCGTGTCGCCGAAAGACGCGCAGCGCCTGCTGCCGCGCCAGCCTCGGCCGAGCCGCAGCACGCCGGCGCGGACGCGGACGCCGCTGCTCATTGGGTTCACGCGCAACTGGCCGCTGCTGCTGCAGTGCGTGGTCAGCTACCTCGGCGCGGGCTGGCCGCCCGCCGACGTCTATGTGGTGGACAACACGGGGACGCTGGGGGCGAACGCAGCCGGGCGCCTGTCGCTGCAGAACCCCTTCTTCCTGAACGGCTCGCAGCTGCACATGCTGGGCGTCCGGGTGCTGGAGACGCCGGCGCTGCTGACCTTTGCACAGCTGCAGAACTTTTACCTGCACACGGCCCAGCAGCACAACTGGGCGCACTTTTTCTGGTCGCACCAGGACGTCTTGGTGCTCGGCCATGCCCGCGACACGCGCAGCCTGCACCAGCGGGCGTCGGCCGTCCTGCACAGCCTGGTGCGGGAGTCGTCCCCGTCTGCGCGGCCGGGGTCGGGTCTCCGCTGGGCCACCCACTTCTTCGACTACGACCGCCTGGCCCTCGTCAACCGCGATGCCTATCTGGCCGTCGGCGCCTGGGACACCCACATCCCGTTCTACGGCACCGACTGCGACCTGTACCTGCGCCTGCGCTGGGCTGGGTACTGGCAGGGCACGACGGCGCCGTCCGTGGGACGCATCTTCGACGTGGGCAGCGTGCTCGACGACCTCGGGGCCCTGCTGCGCATACCGGGCATACCCCCCTCCTATACGGGCGCCCTGGGCAGCGACAACGCCACGACCACCAGCACGGACCCCCGGGAGCAGCTCGCGGCCATCGCCGCGGCCATGGCCGACCTCAAAAACGGCGACAAGGACGACGGGGGGGACGATGCGGCCGACCGCAATGCCTGGCAGCGGCAGCAGACGGGCGGCCACGGCGAGCCGTTCTTCCGCGACCCCGAGGGCTTCGCTACCGGGCTGCAGAGACAGATCGACATGGGCCGGCAGGTGTTTGCCGAGAAATGGGGCCACCGCGGCTGCGATCTGGACCCCATGGGCATCCGCGCCGAGGACGCCTGGCAGCTGCAGCACGACTGGGAAGACGGGCTCGGCAACGAGGGGGAGGGGTGGTAGCCCCGGCCTCCACGGCTGCCGAGGGGGCCGCACATGTCTCAGCATCTCAGCATCTCAGCATTTCACTATGCTCTGAAAGGGACGGCGGACATCTCAGTACCGAGACCGCAAATAGCGCTGACATAAACATAACTAAAGCTCTCCATATGTACAAACACCCCCCAACGCATTACGTGGAAAGCTCCGTGAACGCCTAGCAATGCATCGCTCCTCATTCACTGGCCGCCACCACCCTCGCTCCCACCCTCATGCGTCAACGCATTACGGCCGCACCCGTCGCACACTGCCCACCCGCCCCACCGGCGCACTCACTTCCCTGCGTTCTTTTCCGGGCGTCACCGGCCGCCGTGTCGCCGCCGCGGTCCTACTGCTGCTGCTGCCACTTCCGCTGCGATTGCTTCCCCGGCTCCCATGGCCGCTGCTTCCGCCGCTTCCGGATCGCGAGCTCGAACCGGACGCTGTCCGGGCGCTTCCCGGCATGCCTCCGGCCGCACTCCGGGCTCGGCCCCGACGCTCTCGGATCTGTGCCAGACACTGCTCGCGCGACATGGTCGGCGTCAGCGCCGGATTCTGCGCGTCGAAGCTGGGCCCGTCGCTCGGCCCGTCGCCGTACGAGACCACCTTGTGCGTCGGCGTGCGCTGTGCAGCCAAAATGCGCTGAGCCAGACTCGGATCGTCCGTTTCGGCCCGAAGCGGCACCTTGGTCGTCGTCGTCGCGATCGCATAGGACGCTGCCAGGGCAGCAGCATCCGCTACCGACACGGCACGCACCCTCTCGGCTTCGACCGCCGCCGTGGCCTCCGCCCTGGCCTCCGCTTGGGCCTCCACCTCGGCCTCCACCGCATCCTCGTGGATGGCCACAGGTGCGGCGTCCCGCCTCGGCCGCCCGAGTCCGCTGTTGCCGAATTCATCACGTGACACTGGCTTCTCTGCCCGCTGGCTGGTCCGGGCAAAGATGGCCGTCACCTCCGAATCACGGCTCTGGCTCTGGTCCTCGCCGTGCTGGTGCTGCTGGTGCTGCTGGTGCTGCTGGTGCTGGAAGTGCTGGGTCGCCGCCTCCTCGTCTTCCCGCATCATCACCTCCAGCTGCTGCTCTGACGCCTCGTCCATGTCCACCATGCTCTCCATCATCACCTCGTCAGCATCGTCGAGATCCTGTGATGTCGTCGACGAGATGAGCAGCGACGCTGGCGCCATCCGTGGAATGTCGTAAGACACAGCATCGCGGGCCGGGCCCGGTGTCGTGGGAATGTGCAGGGTAAGAGGCGCCTCGGCCTCCTGCCGGTGTGGCGCGTCGAGCAGCGATAGCAGAGATGTGCGCTGCTGGGCTTGAAGAGCAAACGACGGCGGATCAACCGAGGGCGTGCGAGCATATATCGTGGCTTCCTCGATGCTGACGCCGCTGTCTGTGACATCAGCTGCTGTGGTGTCCACGTACGATTCGGCCTCCTCGATCTCGACGGCCACCCTCGACTCGTCCCCGTTGTTGTCCATCGCTTCTGCCGCACCCACCTCGACGCACTCCGTCTGGGCCTCTTCGGCCTCCATCGCTGTGGCTTCCTCCACGGGCTCTTCCTCTTCCGGCTCGACAGCAGCAACCGCCTTTTGGATGTTCACAGTGGCCTCCTCGGCCTCCTGCATCTCCTCGGCGATCTGCTGCGACACCGTTCGGAACACGCCCTCTTCCGGGAAAAAGACCGTGCTGCTGAGCCGCGGCTTTTTCTCCTGCTTATCGGCCGCCTCCTGCAGCTCTGCGCTCAGGTGCATCTGCAGCAGCTTCGATGGCGACGGCACCAGGCTGACCTTGACTTTTCCCGCCGGCGAGGCCACGGGCGAACGATTCTCACTAAGAATCATCCGGTCCCCGCTGTCGCCCAGGTCGAGTGCCGGCCGCTTCCGTGCTGATTCTAGCATGCTCATGCGAGGCCGTTTCTTCATGCAAGAGCATGCTCGCAGATGGCACTCGGCTTCCAGGTATTCCACCAGCTCGCCCGCCCGATCTGCTCGCTGCTTCTCCCACAGCCACAGCCGGGTCAGCTCGTCGATCTCGGCCTCGCTAGCCGCCGAGGACCTGATGTCTGCGAGCGAAACCGACGACACACGTGCCTTGCTGCTTCTCTTCGTGCTCTTGGGTGGCGACTGCCACAAGGCATCTGAGGTCTCCGAGTGCGGCTCGGCCGGCTCCTCCCGTTTCGCCTTCTTGGTCCGCGGGGTCTTTTCCTTGACGTCCTCCTCCGCCTCTTGCTGCTCTTCGTCCTCCTCATCGTCGTCCGGGAGAGGCAGAGGCAGGCGGCCTTCTGCGGCAATCCGTGCCACATCGTCTTCTGAGCGGGCCAGGCTTTTGAACGCGTCTCGTTCCTGTTCCAGAACCTTGACGTTTTCCAGCGTCTGCTGCAGCTGCTCTTGGGCGCTGACCAGTTCGTACCGTGCCTGGAAGGCCTCCTGTTCGCGGGTGCGGCTGCGCTCTTTTTCGTGCTCGAGCGCCTCTTCCGTCGTCTTGGCGCTCGCCCGTGCCGCTTTCAGTTCTTCCTGGAGCTTGACGATCGCGCTCTGCGACTTGAATGTCTCTTTGCGTGCCCGTCGGATCTCCTTTTCCCACAGCGCCTGCGTGTGCGCATGCGTTTCTTTGGCCCGGCCGTAGTTTTCCTGTCTGTCAGCCGTGTCCCGCCACTTCCAGTTGCCAAGAAAAACACAAAAACACAAAAACACAGAAACCCATAAACACAGACACATACCATCACCGTCTCCAGTCGTTCTCCAACGCGACGTTCGCGCTCTTTGCCCTCCTCCACCTGCTTGCGCAGCTGCCGCGCCTCTTCGCGGTACCGGCGCATCTCTGTCTCTGCCTCTTCCCGGCCCATCATCGCCCGCTTCAGTGCCGCGTCCGCCGTCTTGCGCTCCAGGTGCTTCGACTGCATCGCGAGCGAGTTGTACTGCGAAATCTTGTCCGGCACTGAGGCTATGCTGGCGTCGAGAGCCATCGAATCGCGTTGCTGGTTCACGCGCTCTGCCGATGCTGCCTGCAGCGGCACCGGAGAGCCGGCACGGCTTTCGCCCGGGTCCATCGCGTGTGATGTGTTCGTTGAAGCCGTGTGGTGATGTGTTGATTTGCTCGTTTGTTGCCTTTGTTGACGTTGTTGATCTAGTCGTTTGTTGTTGGTGCTTGTGCCGATGTTCGCGCTGTCGCTCAAGAGATCGTGCTCGACTGTGATCACGAAAGCACTTGCTTCGCGTTGGGACTGCAAAACACAAAAAACCGCCGTTTGTCATCCGTGATCTTACGAGGAATGCTTCGGCTCGAGTTGCGGGCGCTTTAGCGGCTGGTGATATTGCTTGTTCTGCCTGGCTGTTTATTGCGGGTCTCCGTTTACACGCCGTTGCTGCGGCGACGCAAGTCCGAGCACCGTTAGATAATCCCCAGCTTTCACGTGATACGCATTTCCCTGCTCGTAGCCCACCTCTATTCTCTCGTAGCGCGTAATCCGGATCCCCACATTGGCTCGGAGCTTCCCATTTATTTTACCACCTTGCGTATGCCCTCGCGGCTCGGCCGTCTCACTTTCTGGCAAAATCACACCAACCACGCTGTCCCCTACTGCGTGCCCAGCGCGGTTCCGTTCGGTTGCTTCTCATGGAGTTTTAGATCTCTCCGTTGTCCGTTATCTCTTCTTGCCGTGTTTTACTAGATCTGTCCACCTTGTACCTTTAGCATTTTATCTCCTTGTCCATTTACTTCCTCTTTCTGTGTACTATTTTGTTTCTGAACAAGCCCTTTGCCATCTTCTTTTGTAACCCTATTTCTCTCAATCTAGCCATCCGCTATGGCTGCCCCCGAATCTACCGTGCGCCTTCGCAAGACGCAAAAGAATGAAGAGTCCGACGTAGACGAAGATGAGACACCACAGCCAACGAGCAGTCCCAAATCCTCACAATCCAAAGTCGACGATGAAGACCAATACAGCCCGTGGCTAGACATTCTGCGTGTCCTGACTTTCCTGTTCCTGGCGTCTTGTGGCCTCAGCTACTTCATCTCCAACGGCGAGTCCTTCTTCTGGGGCATGCAGCACAAACCCGACTACCTACGGCTGCAATGGTGGAAAGTTCAATTTGTAGGAGGCGGAGTTGGCCCATTCCATGTGTGCACTCCATTCCCCTGTTCCTTTTGACATGCTCTACGGGACATGGCACCGTCACTGCCACTGTTATTGGCCATAGAAACTAGCGTGGCTAACCCTGCTTTACCTCAGTCTGCCCCGAACTACATGACCCTCGAGCAACTGGCTGCCTACGACGGCAAAGATCCTAGCAAACCTGTCTACCTCTCCATCAACGGCACTATCTACGATGTCTCGGCCGGCCGCCGCATATACGGCGAAGGCGGTTCCTATAACGTGTTTGCCGGCGTCGACGCCAGCCGCGGCTTCGTCACTGGCTGTTTCGCCGAGGACCGGACAGGCGATATGCGTGGCGTGGAAGAGATGTTCCTGCCGCTCGACAACCCAGAGATCGACAACACGTACTGGACACCGGAAGAGCTGGGGCGCAAGAAGGCCGAGGAGCTGGCAGAGGCGAAGCAACGGGTTCACGATGCTCTCAAGCACTGGGTCAACTTTTTCGCCAAGAGCCAAAAGTACCACTACGTGGGCCTTTTAAAACGCGAGCCTGGCTGGGAAGACGAGCTGAAGCCTCTTTGCAAGCCCGCACAGGACGGCAGGGTGCATAGAAAGGCACCGGGAGAGGAATAGATAGGCAAACCAACTATTCGTGCTACTAGTAGGGTAATGAAATCGACGATAAAATGACCAGAGTTCGTAATCTTACGCGTTCTTGTTTCTAACGTCTCTTATACGTTGCCGGACTACGGCATATTTCTTTACATGCGCAAACCAGGTCAAAAAAAATCTAACTTCATTGAAATGCTTAAAGAACATGGCACATGTACAACATGCTATCGACATGCTTGTCTCCCTTGTACAAAATTGAGGTAGGGACAAAAGAAAAAGAGGGAAAACACTCGCCCAGCTGCCCGTTGTTTGACAAGCCCGGTTTCTCTACAGCAAGACCCGTGGCCGATGGGTGAAAACTGCTTTCCAGCACCAGCCGCGAACCAAGCATAAGGAACTTTCCAGCTCTTGCGAATCCACCACACCAGGCCACCTAGGATATATTTAAAAAAGAACACACATCATTACCAAAGAACACCAAACATCCAAGCCGGGTTTTTTTTTGTTGCGAGAGAAAAGGGAAACAAAAATAGCCTTGACTTTGACGCCCCAGCCCAAGCCCGCTGCCTACTGGAAAACAGGCAGTTACAGCAGGAAGAGAGAGCCGGCCACGGCGGCCAGACCAGCCACCAGCTTGGAGCCAGCCAGGACATTCGCGCCGCTGGTGGTGGTGCCCGAAGTGCCAGAAGAGCCTGAGGAGGTTGTGGTGCCCGAGGTGCCGCTGGAGGTGTCAGCTGGAACGACGGTGGTGGCCGTCTTGGCGAGGCCCTGGTACGCGGAGAGCGAGCGGCTCGAGTTGGCAGCGGTGCTAGGAGTTGTTAGCAAATGTCATAATACAGATCGCTACAGTCCATGGGGCACCTACTTCTCGTTGATGACCATGCTCATGCCGTTCTCGCAGTGCTTGCCCTGAGCGCAGTAGACCCAGACGGGGGTGGTGTTGTTGATCATGATGGTATAGGTCGGGATCATGCCGGTGTTGGCGCTGGCAGCGACGGGAATGAAGCCAGAGTGGAAGCCGGTCACGTTCTTGTTGAAGTTGTTGATCGGCTGGCACGGCTGGTCAAAGGTCGACTGCGTCACGGTGTGGTTGCCAGCCAGGAACTGGAACTGCACCATGGTGCCGGCGGCGGCCTTGATGTTGTTCGGCGAGAAGATCAGGGAGTTGTTCTTGCTGGAGACCTCGACGACGGTGACGGTGGTTTGGGCTGCTTGTGTTAGCAGACCGCTGGATTTCCATTTACTTGTATACACCGCAGCGCTTACCAGAAACCAGGCCCAGGAGGGCAGTAAGAGCGAGGGTAGTGAACTGCATTTTGAAGTTTTGGAGATATTGACGTCCGAAAGGAACTGGGATTTTTCTTGAAAAAGGAACGTAAATGGGGAAAACCGTAGGGTATTGGGCGACTGGCGCTTTTGGGGGGTTGTAAGTGATGGTAAAAGTGATAAAAAAGGACTAGCCTTGTAAGTTAAAATGGTGGTAAAGAAGCAAAATGTTGAAAGAAAGGAAATTGTACAAGGGAAGATAGTACACGGAACAGGCAATTAACGAAACTGTGCTACAGATCAAAAAGAGAAGAAGAGAAGACTCGAGGTAGCCGAGACGGTGGGAGACGGCATGAATATAAAGAAGACTCCGACGCAGAGAGCGACAAGGGAACGACACTGAGAGCCAGGGCGGCTGAATGAAGGATCGTCCGGAGTGATCAGGGGTTCGACAAGAGTACAACCTAGGAGTGCGTAGTTGTAGCTATGGGGGGAGGCAACAGTAGCAGCAGGAAGGGGTAGAGAAGGGGAGGGGGGGGGGGGCAGTGGTCTTTGCTTTAATGGTAGGCTGACGGGGGTAGTTGTGTGGATCCTTGAAACATGAGGACGAACCCCGGGAGACCGTTTGGACCACGTTGTTGGAGACGGTGCAAGAGGGATGGTGAGGCCTCATTTGGCGACCTATGACCACTACGAGTGAACGACGAACAAGACGAAACACGGCACAGCGGCACTGTTCTCTCGCGGCCCTCTGTTGAGCTGGGCACAGTGCCTGAGCCCCAACCCCTTTCCATACTTGGGTTCTGATTTCGGCTATCGGAAACACTGGAAACATCTCACGATGTCATTTCCTTTCGCCCTGCAGGAGACGCCGACACGATGCTTCTCCTAGAAGGACGCCCGGGGACGCCCCACGACACACTTTCCCAGCGCGGTTAGAGACGACAAGAATCCGCGGGGCGAGCTGCGAGCTGTGTTGTCTAATGTGAGCGCTACCGTCAGACAAGCGGAGAGCCTGGTCAGACCGAATGTGCCGGCGATGCCCATCTCCAGGCACGCCCTTTGCTTTTCCTAGCTGCGGTGGCCCGGCCCTCAAGCTGGTTGTCCCGGGCTGCCGACTGGTGCATACTTGAGGCTTTCATGACGACGCCAACTTACGTGTGCCGCTGAGGTTGTCGAGACGGTCCCTTTGGAAGCTCGACAAATCAGACCACAAGACGCTTCTGTCGGCAAGTCTTGCCGTATCAGCCAAGCACGGAAACGTGCAGCTAAGTGGGCGACCGTACTGTAACCGCCACTGGTTTCCTGTTCGAAACAATCCTCAAAAGGAGAGGAAACAATAGACGGAGTCCAAGGGGAGGAGGAGGGGGAGAAAAATGCAGCTTAGAGAGCCAAATGACAATTCAAGCAGCGGCCAAAAGCGGCTAGAGTGACTACTCATACGCGTAGTGGACATCTCCACACGTCGGAGTGCAGGCGTGCAAGCTGCTCGACCGGCGGACCGGTAGAATCATCGTTGATTGCTTCTAGGACGAGGTGAGATCGGAAACGGGGAAACAAGGTTATTGAGGTGTGGCGATGTGGTGCACGCAAGAGTTGCCCCTTACGAGTTAGGGGCTCTCTTGTTCTGTTGGAGGCGGCTTAGCGCTAAACGGGCCGGCCATATTGGCTTACAGGCGGCCCAGTGCACTGGCCGGGTCGCTACGAGTATGCTTAGCATTTATTTTGGGGCCTTTTTGTCCGTTTTGGGCACGGATGCGTCTCAGATTCGGCCCTTGTCAAACGCAACTCAAACTCGGTAGCGTCTCATCTGGCTCGGCACAAACACTTCTCCGTACTCTAGTTTATGTTCTCTGGGTACGTCGTAGACCTGGACATCTGCACGCCATTTGTCAAAGATAGGAAGAGTGCAAAATCATCACGTGACACCATGAGCCGACGACAAGTCCTCGGATGGTAGCAGGTCTGTCTCGTTGTCTTGGACATACTAATCGTATTGGTGACTCTGTTGCATCTGCGTTGAGATGGAAGCTCCCATACGCGAAATAAAACAGAATGACTGTGCATTGCATGTAAGAAACATCAAAATACTACGATGACGACGTGTGCTTTGTCTTGGGGACCAGACATTCCAGAGACGCCTCGAACAGGCTTCACCAATGCTTCCACACCAAATATGCAGCTGAGGGTGTCGTACTACCATTGGATGAAAAGGAGGTGTGCTGGAGATGTGTGGAATCAGTAGCGGGTCGTCCCACACGTCGGGAGTCGACGGTTAGATCACCTTGCCGCAGAAAACGGTGGCAAACGGAGACCAGAACAGAAGCCATTGTATGGTAGCTGCCAGATGCTCCACAGCAACAGACAGCAAGAAACACAGCTGGGCCGTTTTGGGTGGACATGGTGTGTGATGTCGAGATCTGGGAGTGGGCAGACAGCGTATGGCTTTGTAAACAAGCTTTGCCGCACAATAGATTCATACGACTAGGCCCATAGACAGACCACCGTCTGGGTTCTTACGACGCGAATGACACAGCTTCGTACATACGAAGACGTGGGCTGCCTCTGCCGCCACTGCCGACATGACGCAAGCAGGCAGGCAGATGCAACGTGTGTGAGTATGATGTGGTATTTCTGCCAAACGGCCACAAAACGATAATAGATACAGAAAATTGGACCGCCGTCCCTGGACCCTCTTCTACCTGCCGAATCTATGAGACATGCACGCTTTTTTGTATTTTGTATCCATGGGCTGCAAAATGGACTTGGCCCCTCCTCTAAGAGCGACGACAAGCCCCTACCGCTTCTCGAGGTACTCCTTCCAGCCAATGTCCTGCAGCCGCGCCGCCTTGGCCTCGACCTCGGTGCTCATGTCGGCCATGTACTTGGCCATGGCCTGCTGGTAGCCGGCATCGCTGGCGCCGAGGATCTTGACGGCCAGCAGCGCCGCGTTAGTGGAGTTGTTGATGCCCACTGTGGCCACAGGGCAGCCCCGTGGCATCTGCACGATGCTGACCAGGCTGTCCTGGCCGTCGAGGTGGGTGGCCTTGATGGGGATGCCGATCACCGGCACCGTGGTCTCCGAAGCCAGCATGCCGGGAAGATGGGCCGCGCCGCCCGCCGCGGCAATCAGCACTCGGATGCCCCGTCCCGCCGCCGACTGGCCCAGCTCGACCATGCGGTGCGGTGTGCGGTGGGCGGATGTGATGGTGAAGTCGTAGGGCACGCGGAAGCGCTCGAGGATTTCAAAGGCCGCCCGGAGCACCGGCAGATCGGAGTCGGATCCCATGGTGACCACCACGAGCGGGTTCTTGGTGTCGCGGGACGACGCTAGTGCAGACGTACTAGCAGCAGTAGCAGCAGCAGCAGCAGCAGGCTTCGGGGCCAGCGAGCTGGCCAGGTTCAGCTGGCCAACAGCGGCGTCCAGACGGCCCTGGCGCACGCTGTCGACTTCCTGGATGAGAGGCGCGGCCAGCGTCTCCAGGTCCGCGTCGGCGCGGTAGGAGGTGACGGTGATGTGGCCGATCTTGCGGCTGGGCTTGGACGTCTTGCCGTAGAGGTGCAGGAACACGTCCATGTCGTCGCTGTAGGTCTCGCGGGCCATGGCCACCAGCTTGTCGTGCGAGGCTTCCTTGGCACCGCCCAGAATGTTGAGCATAATGGCGCCGGTCGCGCGCGGCTGCAGCGTGATGGAGCTGGGGAAGACGTCGAGGATCGAGTAGAGGTGCGCCTTGTACTGGGACATGAACGGCTGGGCCTCGATGAACAGGTGGCCCGAGTTGTGCGGCCGAGGCGCGACCTCGTTCACCACAATGCTTCCGTCGGCGAGCACAAACATCTCCACCGCGAAAATGCCGCGGCCCTTGAGCACGCGCGCCACGTCGGCCGCCGTTTCGCGGGCCCGTTCACACGCGGCCGCCGACGTCTCCCGTGGCGGATAGAACACTTTGGCGCAGATGCTGTCCTCGTGGACCGTCTCAACGGCAGCAAACGGGAACACTCCGCGCAAGCGGCCCTCGTCGTCCTCCGTCCGCACCACAATCACCGCCAGCTCCTTGGCGAACGGCACCCACTTCTCCGCGTACAGCTTCTGCTGGCCCATCGACTTGACGGCAGCGGCAAAGTCCTGCGGGCTGTCCACCTTGAAGTTGCCCCGCCCGTCGTAGGACTCCTTGCGTGCCTTGACCATGAAGGGGAAGCCGAAGTCCTCGGCGATCTTGGCGAGCGACGCCAGCTCGGCTTCCGGCGAGTCGCCCTCCACGGCCGCCTGTGGCGCCACGGGGATCCCGGTCTTCTTGTAGTGCTCCTTCTGTAGGTACTTGTCCTGGATCAGGCGGATCGTTTCCCACGACGGGTGGACGGGCACTTTCTTGACCTCGCCCGAGGCCAGCTTCACGCCCTGGGTGGCAATCTCCTCGAGCACGTCGGTGTGCACGTGCTCGATCTCCACCGTCAGGATGTCGCACCTGCGTGCCAGCTCCCGGATCTTCTCGGCATCCTTGAAGGAGCCCGTCACGTTGTGTTCGTTCGCATTGATCTGCCGAGCTGGGCTGTTGGCTTCGTCGAGGACGGCGATGTTGATCCCGAGCGGACCGCCGGCCTCCTGGAGCATCCGCGCCAGCTGGCCGCCGCCCAGCACACCAATCGTCTGCTTGCTTGCCGCCATCTTTGCGTGCGACTCGGTTGGCCTGCGGCGTCGATGCAGTCGTGCGAATCGTGCGGATCGTGCGAATCTGGTGGGGTTGCCGATGACGATCGCATTCATTTTTTTCCATCAAGCCTACACTTTTAGCGGTTTCGGCCAGTCAAATGCGCTGTATTCGGCACTAACACCGCTTTGTTGGATCACGTGATGCCACTAAGCCACCTACAACCGCAGATAACAATCGCCTTTAACCTTCTTTGGCCAGGCTCCACCTACTGCCTTTACCGAAACGGTCTTCACTTTGCTTCCCACACAACAGCGTCATATTCATCCACCCAGTGCACATACTGGCTTCCTGCCTTCACCCACCCCATAATACCGCCTAACAGGACCAGGCTCTGCACATTTTTGTCCTTGCGGTCCTCAAGATAGTCCCGAAACCAACTCGCTGCTCGCGTGCCCCGACCGCGGGATGAATCTAGTTGTTGGAGAGCTTAGAAATTCGCCTGGACTAGTGGGCGAGGCCTAATTTACTCACTGCAGTACCAGATCACCTTCTGCACGCCAGCTGCCTTGACCAGCTTGTAGATGACGGGAATGCTTGGGTAGAGGCTCTGGGCCGGGAGATTGACAGATCCGCGGATGGTGCCGCCCTGATATCGAATCAGTATTCTGTGGATGCAAATGAAGGTATGGAGTAGAAAAGACGCTGGGATTCGTACTTCATGATCCGCCCGGCGGAGGTCGACAAGCAAATAATCCTTTCCTGCAATACTTTCCCCGTTCTTGATCAAGTCCAGCACTTCATCTCGTGTTGTTGAGCGAGGATCGCTGTCTCGTGGCTTTGGATACGTTGCATGCCACGGAGAAGTTGCAGATTTCACCTGTTCCGAGGATATGGACTCCATTTCGAAGGTTTTTTGGGGGGGGGAAAGAAATAATATCGAAGCCAAATATGAAAAATGTATTCCATACAATGAATGCTGCCCGAGCGATAAAATTTCATAAAGTTGGTGCGTTTTCGCCAACAGGTACATGCCGTGGAAGAATATTTGGCGCATTTGTGTAAGTCGTCGGGGGCCTGTCATACCCTCGCTCTGATTGGCCAGTGGCGGCCGACTAAGGAGGTCCATATTTGAATCGCCGAGTATTTGTATCCCACGCTCTTGCCTAGACACTCACCCATCCACATTCTACGACCAAACGTTTTCCAGACTTGGTTTTTGCTGAAAATTTCTCTGAGAGCAGCCCGTTGTGCGACATAATGGCACTTCACACTGATACGGCCTCAACCGGGGCACATACCGATTCCCAATCTTCTCCGCAAACCCTTGTCTCGACCAAAGACGCCGACGATGTCGAGAAGCAAAACGCAGCAATCATGCCTCCTCTGCAAGAAAAAACCTCCGCATTCAAGTCTCTGAGTTGGCTCGACCGGTTTCTGGCCGTCTGGATTCTTTTAGCTATGGTTGTTGGTGTCCTACTGGGCAATTTCGTGCCGCAGACTGGTCCGGCACTGCAAAAGGGAAAATTCGTCGGCGTGTCGATTCCCATAGGTCTGTCCTATGTTCCCACATCTACTCTTCCGTGCCCTTCTAACCAAAAAGCCGTTGGCCTGCTTGTCATGATGTACCCCATTCTCTGCAAAGTTCGATACGAGTCGCTGCACGAGCTCTTTTCGCACCGCGGTCTGTGGAAGCAGATTGCATTCAGCGTATTCTTGAACTGGATCGTCGCTCCATTCCTTATGGTATGCGCTACATCACCCATTGCTTCCCGGGGCCTTGACTGACTGCTTCCTAGCTCGGCCTTGCGTGGGCCTTTCTCCCAGATAAAAGCGACCTGCGTGTTGGTCTAATCCTGGTTGGGCTGGGACGATGCATCGCCATGGTGAGTGCTTGCTTTGAACGTTCGTATGCCAAAAAGACACATGCTCATCATCCAAGGTTCTCATCTGGAATAGTCTTGCCGGCGGCGACGCTGAATACTGTGCCATACTGGTTGCGATCAACTCCGTCCTGCAGATTGTGCTCTTCGCCCCGCTTGCCATTTTCTTCATCCGCGTCATCAGCCACGAGCACGACTCTCTCGGTATATCTTACTCCGTTGTTGCCACCAGTGTCGCCGTTTTTCTCGGCATTCCTCTGGGCGCTGCCGTGCTCACTCGCTTTGGCGTCCGCATAGTGGCTGGGCCCGATTGGTATGAGCGCGTCTTTCTTCGGGTTGTGTCGCCCTGGTCGCTTATTGGCCTTTTGTACACGATCCTGGTGTTGTTTGCCTCGCAAGGCCACAAAGTAGTGCACCAAATCGTCTCCGTGGTGCGGGTGGCGGCCCCGTTGATCGTGTACTTTATCCTCATTTTCTTCGCCACGCTCTGGGTCACCAAGCGATTTCGCTTTGGCTACGAACTCGCTACAACGCAAAGCTTCACTGCCGCCAGCAACAACTTTGAGCTGGCCATTGCTGTAGCGGTTGCGACGTTTGGCCCAGAGAGCGACCAGGCACTGGCGGCAACCGTTGGACCCCTCATCGAAGTGCCCGTGCTGCTCGGTCTTGTTTTTCTTGTCCAGTGGACCAAAAGTAGGTGGATGTGGAGCGAATAAAACTTGCAACGACCCTAGAATTATTGTAATTTGCATGTACTTAAGCCTGAATTAGTTAGCGAGGAGTTGGGTAAGTACTTCAAGGTTCGTCTACATCATGTTTATGGGCACGGAGATGAATAAAATCAAGTCGGGTTAAGTTAGAATTTGGTCACTTTATTACTCATAATTTAAGGAAGTACGTTAATTTTTTCTATTTTACTTCATATGCAAACCATTCTCTAGACAAAGGAAGAAAACTGAATATTTTTTGTTACTTTCTTTGAAATTGTTAGTATGACTCTCCATGAAAAGAATGTCCAGCCTGTCCAGTCTCCTGCACTTGCAGACAGCACTAGAATGCATTACTATGGCAAGACAGTCCAGCTGTTGACATAGAAAGATTCCGTGCAGAGGCCGTGTATTTTCTAGGCGGATTGAAAAAACTCAAAAAAACTCAAAAAACGCAAAAAAACAACAATGCTTGGAAGAGGAATCTACTACGATCTCGTCACCTATGATTGATGGCTGGTCTAGCGACGAGGCTAGGACCGGCGATGGCGACGAGGAGGAGGAGAGGGAGAACGGTTATCAGAAGCCAATGTGGACTCCCAGAGAGAGCTACTAGACGAGCCACGGCGAGAGCTGCGAGAAGGCTCCCGATGCGATCGATGGTGGGAAGACTCATGACGGGATCTACGAGAAGGCTTGCGATGCGACCTATGATGGGAGGAGTCGCGCCGAGATCTACGAGAGGGCTCGTAACGACTGGGAGACTCGTGACGGGATCTACCAGAGGGCTCGTGATGGCGGGATGGCTCATGATGGGATCTACGAGAAGGCTCGCGATGCGATCTATGATGAGAGGAATCACGTCGGGATCTATGGCGGGAAGAATCACGCCGTGACCGATGACGGGAAGACTCGCGATGAGATCTATGAGACGGCTCACGATTCGCCCGATGGCGGGAAGACTCGTGTCGGGATCGATGACCACGGTCCCGTCGCGAGCCATGCGCAGACTTGTGGCGAGACTCACGGATGGGAGAGAGCTCACGCCGCGCACTACGAGCAGCATCTGGTCGCGAGTGGGCCGACTCAAGATGCAGCCGAGTTGACTGGATGGCGGGCGGACGTCTAGAGTCGCTACGCGAGCGAAGGAGGTGGATAGCAAGGCTGAAGAAACGGCTAGATCGAGAGACATTGCCATCCAAGTCCGGCGCAGGGACGGACGCGGAACGAGAAGAACGGTCGAGAGCGTTACGATCACGAGGACGCGTAGCGACAGCCGGAGCAGCAGGGGTAGCAGGAGCAGCCGGCGCAGCAGGGCGCTCAGGATTGACACTACCACGAGGCTGAGAGGGACCAGCACGAGCAGAAGGTCTAGCATTAGCATTGGCATTGGCAGGCTGAGCAAGTGCCGACCGGAGAGCCGGGCGCTGAGCCGGATGCTGAGCCGGATGCTGAGCCGGACGCTGAGCAGGAGCAGCCGGAGCAGCCGGAGCAGCCGGAGGCGGCACCCGGTTCCGGAAATTGGTACCTACATGCGCCCAGTCCATGTTGTTGGGCAGAGGAGGCGGCCCAGCCGCATTAGACACAACCGACGACACCGCACTACCATCGTGGCTCGAGAACACGCTGCGCGATTGGTAGTTATCCCGGACGCGCGGGCTATGGCGCAGGAGGGGATACACAGCGTGCTCCGGCGTCAGGTGCGACGCCAGAGGGCCGTGATGGCGATGACGATGGAAAAAGAAGCCAATGCTGTCGTGGAAAGAGCGCTCACGGGCACGCTGCTCGCGAGAGCGCCGGTGCAGGGCGCTAAAGGTGGGAATGAACACCCGCCGGATCATGTGAAGCACATTGAATCGGCTGGGTCGTCTATCTCTACCCTGCGGAGACCGGTCGCGGGAGCGGCTGGGCGAAGAGCTGCTGGGGCGGCGGTGCCGCGAACGATGACGTTGGTGGCGACGGCGATGGTCGTGCGGCTCCGATACGTGGATGAGCTGCAAGTCATCGTCGCCGGAATCAGCAATGTCCTCATAGTCAGCATCGTTATGCTCAGCATTGTACAGGAAGACCCGGCTCTCGTTGTTGCGAGAGCGGGACCGGTTGTACAAGACCGAGCGACGACGAGACATCTTGAAGGTTGGATAAAGGACACTGAAGACAAAGTGCTGTTTCTGAATAAAAAGCAGAAAGAGCAGAAGTGAGGAGATTGAGAGGCCTGGGTGAAAAGAAGGCATGACGACTTGATGAGGGAGGCGGACGATGTATTTATACGGGGTTGCGAGAATACACAGTTGAGTTCATGGACGATAGACGGCTTCATGAAGAGGCGGCGGTGAAAGAAGACTTGTGAGCTCGATCGAGTTTAGGCAATGCAAGAAAGGGTGGGTATACAGGTGGACAGCACCGACATGCATTATTTTGTGGCCGACATTTGAGAATAGCTATACATAAGCCAGATGGAAATGTACAGCATCTTTGTGAGAAACAGGCATCTCTTTGTATCGTGGTCAAATGCACAAAGACGACTTCACCACCCAACTGTCCGCAGAAACTCAAAGAATGACAAAACTCAACACCAAATCTCATCCCCAAGAACGAAGCCAACCCGTTTATTTTTCATTGTCCAAGAATTTGGACGCAAATGCGCTATACGGTAATCCAGTACCCAATATTACACAGCACCAGGGCATGCAATCGACGCCATTTTGATCTTCTCAGCGCACCTTGGATTCACCCTGGGTCTCCCCTAATACACACTCAGCGTCCGCAAAAAAGCAGCACTCTCGCTGCCCTCGCGCACCTTGGCAACCGGCGTCAGATAGGCCGCAACGGAGCCGCCATCGCCATCCAGCCGCCGCACATAAGCCTGAGCCACCTGCAGCCACTGTGACCGCTCAGTTCGGCTGGCCCCGCTGCCTTCCCAGACCCAGATTTCGTGGCCCGCATCGTCCCACAGGAACACGTCGCTGCTGTGGAACTCGGCCAGCGCCGGCGCGCTCTCGCCCTCCTTGACCAGGTCAAACGACAGCGTTCCAGACGCATCGCTGAGCCGCCAAAGACGCCGAGGACGGCCGCCGCCGTAGCGGGAGGCGCTATAGCCCGTGTTTTCGCTGTTCCCGCGGCTGTTGGCAGCCACCGGACGCGTTGACCGGTATCCGCCGCTCCCTTCGTCGGCCGCGGCTCCCGAGGACGAGATAGCGGCGCCGCTCTCGCCGCCCAACAGACGCACCACTTGCCCGGCGCGCCCCTCGTCCTGGGCCAGCACCTGGACGCCGCCGGTGTGCGCTGGCGACAGCATGTCCTGCGCGATGGTGGCTGCTTTGGCCTTCTCCATCGGGCTGCAGCGGCGGCCCTGCCATACGTAGACGGCAGAGCCGTTGTCGAGCACAAACACGTCGCCGTCGTCCAGACTGCGCCACGTCGGCTCGACCTCGTGCACCAGAATGCCGTCGTTTCCGCCTGCGGCCCCTCCCGGTGCCTTGAAAATGCGCAGCAGCGTCAGCGTCGGCTGCCCGGCCCGCTCTTCCTCCACGGTCTCGTCGACGTGCCGGAAGCCGGTGGCCACGCCGCCACGGCGGATGGTGATGCGACGGGGGAAGAGCGACAAAAAGGCATCCGACGGGCTGGCCTGCAGCTCGCGGTGCTGGGTCGCTGCGCCGTGCAGGAACTCATCTAGCTCGACCGTCTTGTAGGCTGCCGTGCCCGCTTCGTCCTGCGACGTGTGTGCTCCCAGCCAGAAGAAAATCTCGTGGCTCAGCTTGCTTGGGTCGTTGTCGGTGGCCTTGCCCACCGCGTACGAGTGCAGCAGCACGTAGCTGTCGCCTTCGTAGAAGACGCCCGCACTTTCTGAGGCCACGGGCACCACCTGGAAGTCCTCGATGCGCCAGACAAACAGGCCCGGCTGCCGGCCGACGACGCCGTTGTTCCACGCCGGCTCCGTCGTGGCCGAAGCGTACTTGACCCGGTGGTCGATATCGCTGCCAATGAGCTCGACATTGCTGTCCTTGATGTCGTACTCCTTCGTGTGGACGAGGCCAAAATGCGGAGCCATAGCTGGTGGCGGTACTATTTCGGTAGCTGTTTTGGGGGTTGTTTCGGTGGCTATTTTATGTGGTCGATACGGATGTGATTGGCAACTATCGCGGGGTAGAAGTAGGAGGGAGCTCTCTTGCTCCTAGAGAGCTGAAACTTGAAACGAGGTCTCCTTTTTGGCCGTAACTACGGAGTAGTGGCGCAGTTTAGAAGGCGGCTAGTTACGTCACCCGGTCCAATCATAAGCTGTCGATCTCACTGTCACTGATTTGGGCAACTTCATTGAAAGATACAAGCCAGTTTTGAATTGGTTTATTGTAGATACGGAATCCAATATATTTGCTATGTGCATGGAGCGTTGACTGCCAAAGACGCGAAATGGCTGGCGAGTCTTCTAAGACGAGGACGTCGAATCCGTGGCGATGACAGGGATGGAGCAGCTGTGATACGGCAGGAAGCCCTTCTGCATAGAGGTGACGTTTTTTAGCATAAAACGTGGAAGGAAAAGAAATCAAAAAGGGAAAAAGGAAAGAAAAACACGTATAAGGGGGAAAGCAAAACAAAAAAACGTAGTCCACGTACGGTGTCAGTATCGCAGCAAAGAGGAATCTGCTTTTCCTCGAGACAGTCCAAAGCGAACTGGAACTGTGAAGTCAAAAGCTTGTTCACTATTGGAGGAATTGCTCATTAGCATGAAGGGGGACCCATGATAATTACGGGACGGACTGTTGGGAAACTCACAGGGCTCGCAGAGGAAGCCGGGGTACTCCTCGAAGATCGAGATAACGCAGCACGACGGATTTTTCGGCGCCGTGCACGCCTGGAAAGAAGCGGCAGTGGCCACCGCGGCAAGAGCCGAGACGAGCATCCCAGTGTACTTCATTATGACGGTTGATAGCGTGCGAGTGTCTCGGGTGCTAGCTTCTTGGCCTCTTGGCTTGTAGGTGGATGGGAAGAAAAAGGTGGAAGATGATGGCTTGTAGAAGGCAGTCCTGTCCAAATCCTCTCAGCTCAATCGAGGTCGACTAGAGGCTTTTATACACAGTCCCATCTCTCTCGAGGGGCTCTCAGCCGGAAAGACAAAAGAGAGAGTTGGCAGCAGCTGCGATGACGTTGCTCTGGAAAGGCCAACTCGTACGGCCAGAGATCACTGTCGCCCTTCGGCACCGACCCGGGCAGGAATGTATCCAGGTCCGATACAAGAGAATGAAACAAGTAAAATTAAGAAAAACCGGCGCGTTTCGGTTGCTTTGCCGTTGTTCAGGCCGGGACTCTCCTATCACTGCCGGATGGAGCGGCCATTGTTCCCTCTGAGACAAAGCAAGGAATGCAGCCCGCCTACGAACTAGGAAAGTCGATGCCCTTTTGGATAAGCTTGAATTCTAGACTTGTTCAACGGCGAATTTAATATTCATCGGCGCTACCCGAAAATCAATGTGCAGATCGATCCCGTGGGAATCCGGACAGCTCTTTCTCTTGCACCCACGTTTGCATGACGAGGGCCAGCTTGGCATGCTCTGCACTGTAGCTGCCCCCCCTTTTTACATTGAGTGCTGTTCACTGGCACTCGGCCATAGATTGTTCATGTGAATCAGGGCTATGATTGTCTGCCAATCGCCGGGGCCTATCACACAAACAACAACGACATTGGGCGAGTTACCCCTAGCAGCACATGCCTCACGAAGGCGGAACTGGACGAACAAGGTGTGCCGTGAGGGTATTTGATTGTGCAGGTAAGGGGAATAGAGAAATACTCGTAAGGTCCTCTCCCTCGCGTCTCTATGTACATTATTGTCGCTAACATGTCTCATCACCGGCCACCCACGATAAAAAAAGGCTGCCGGGAGACCGAGCGCTCCGATTTGCGTCGGCATGTCCCTCCCCTTGGCCCCGGCCTCCACTGTGGATGCAAGACCAATATCCTCTCCGACCAGGGACATATGAATGCAAACAGCCCAGAGTAAAAAGGAAGAAAGAGCAGCGACGTGTGCACCGACAAAACAAAGGAAATACGAGCGGCTGCCATCTCGCTTGGTGGCAACCTAGTAGTTGTGGCCCACGCCGAACTTCTCTTCGTGCTTCTTCTTGAGGCTCTCGAACTCCTCGTCGTACGGCATCGAATCTCGTCTGCGCCGGCCAGCACGGCGGCGGAACATGAGAATGCCAATGCCGATCAGAGCCACCCCCACGATGGGGGCGGAAATGGCCACTGCCATCAGCGGCTTGGCCATCGTGCTGCCCGACGAAGCCGCCGAGGTCGTAGGCAGAGCCGTCTGCGACTGTGCCGAGGGGGTGATCGTGGTGACCGTCGTCGTGAGGGGCGTCTCGGAGCTCGAAAACGGAGGAATGGTCGTGGTCACAACCGGGTTGCTGGTGATGAACGACGTGAACGTAGACGTAGCACTGCGGCTCTCAGATGGGCTGTAATAAAACGTGTCAGTGGCTGTTTCCTCGGCTCTGCCAAGACCGTGTGTTTTCTCACCTCGTCGTCGTCAACGGGGCGGCTGTCGGGGCGGCTGTCGACGAAATTAGCCGCACACCCGGATCTGTAGTAGTTCCAGCAACCGTCGTGCTTGTGGTGCTGCTAGTCGTAGCAGTCGTGGCTGGTGTAGTGGCAGCAGCCGCCGTTTGCTTGGTAGTTTCGGCATTGTTGTCGGCGCCGGTGTCTTTGCCGGCATTGTTCGTGTTGCCCTCTCCTGCGGTCTGGGTGGGCTTGATGATGACCTGGTTCGTCTCGACAGCGGACTCGCTGGTCGTGACCGTCAACGACAGAGACGCAGTGGCGGTCTCAGAGCCGGCCGACGTCGTCGTGGCTGGCGCTCCTGGCGCCAGAAGATTCGTCACGACACCGGGAAGAAGTCCCAAACTGTTGATGCCGCCCGCAACATCGTCCAAAAGTCCTCGTCCAGCGATCATGGTGAATAAATAAAAGAAAATACGGCAAAAAGGAGACAACAAGAATCGAAATAGAGGAAGCGAAGAAGAGTGAAAGAAAAGAAATGGCCCTTTACCACATGGCTTCACGCTTTAGAGTCGGTCGAGTTCCCAACTGCAGCCTCTCAGAAAGGTGTGATGCCAATATGAAAGGATGGGAAAGGTAACCATCTAGAAGAAACACAAAAGAGAAGGGACGGAACATCCAAACACGAACGGCGTGTCCATTATACATGAAGCCCGCCAGTCTCAGTCTACCTACGCTCTCTCAGGTGGCTTGTCTTGGCCGAAACGAGGGGACTTCCTGCCGCCCCGAACTCTGGCCGCCTTTTGCCCTCGCCAGCCCAAATGTGCACTGGTGCTGACCCTGCTGTCGATCCCAAGCACCAGAAAGAAGCCTTCCCCATACGGGAGGCCAACTTCAAGGGTTCTGGGGTTGTATGGTGGCCGACTGGCCTTGCGTGGGAACACAGTTGGGGCTCTGCGACGCTGGTTGCGGCAGACTTTCTTTTGCACGCCCTTATTGGCCCCAATACCCGGTACGCCCTAGGAGCATAGCACAAGTTGAACAAAAATAACGGGTATGACGTCTCCCAGAATGGAAGGCAGGAGGTCGTCGTGTTTGATCTTCTGTCGATGCGGTGTGGCGATGCAACAGATGTGGCCCCTAATTTTGTAGGGGACTCTGGGGCCAGAAAGGGAGGCTTTACAGTGGCCTAGCTGCCGGGAACGGCCTTAAACGCGAGCCCGAGGCGCTATATAATACTGCACATCGTAGCTTAAACGCCTGGCCCATTCCCGGTCAGGCCGTTTTCTGAAACGGCTTGAAACCCCAACAGGTCCCTGATTCCGCTCCCTGGCCCCTACGCCAATAGCAAACAACTCCCCACTGCATCCTTCACTACAAGGGCCAAAAAGGCGAAAACAGGAAGACTGCGAAACGAAACAACGGAAACAGTAGAAAGAAACCGAGGCCAGGCAGATACGACGTGGTGACGTGGGGGTTAAAAAAGGCACGTAAACAAGGGAAAAAGACGCCTCCCCAAAACTACATTTCCGAAAGCGAGACGCGGAGAAAATAGTACACAAGAAAAACAAGAAAAACAAGAAATACGGAGCAGAGGATGCCCAACGCGACGCTTCCCAGGTTACGAGAATTAAGCTTTGAGAGTCCGCCGTTCATGCGCATCTTCCATGATCTACTGTCGTGGCAGCATTGCTTAATCCGCAGAATAGCGTCGCTGATATTGATCAATGCCAACTCGCCGCATCCGCGGATCTCGGATTCTTCTGTGCTGGTTTTCTGCTGATGCCCTGTTCGATTGACTGCACAACCGGCCTTTCCGGTCGCAGCGCAATTGTCGCTCTTCTCGCATTTCATAATTTGCATCACTGACATGCATACGATACAATACATGGGTTATGTATCTGTGCACAGCAAACTTGTGGACAACGGCGCATAACCGCTCTAGAATGCTGTTCCCGAGATACTCTCTCGTATTTGCAAGGGGCTAAACCTGGAGAGTGTCTAGAGAAAATACGAGTTCAGCCTCCAGTACATACATAGTTTGAGCCACGAACTCGGGAACTGTACACGGCACCGTAAAAGAAATAGGCTTCATTTGGCGTTGAGTTGGAAAACCCCAGCTAGCACTGGTTGTGGTAAGGTGTCAGGGGCTCGCGGCTTGCTATTGGCCGCACCAGCACAGACGTAGAGAGAAATACGAGGGCATATATCAGATGGGGCTAGCGGACGCCACCAATATTGTCAGTTGTGATGAGGCTATTGATCAAACAGGACGCCATCGCCTTTTCAATGTTATTGGAATGGAGCTAAGACGCTTTCTCGTAAAAGGGCAAAGGAGGGACTTCTTACATAGTCGTAAAATTAGAAAATACTTTTATAAGGATGCAATCGCTTCTTGCGATGCTAGTTCTTAGGCTTGACTTTTACCTCCATCCATTCTTTCACTCCAAAGATGCGGTATTCTTTGGCGGTAGCGGCTGCTTTCACGGGGCTTCCTAGCTTTTCTGTGGCGGGCAAATGTCAATTGGTATGTTCTGTGGCGCACTCTATCAAAACCAGTTACGGCGTACTAACTTGTCAGGACTCATGCCTTGTTGCCGTTGCTGCAACATCCGGAGTACCGCTGAGCCTTATTTCTCAGCACAGCTCCGACTGTTCGTCATTCTTCCTGGTCACTGTGACACCAGCTGCATCGACCGCAACAACAACTATTAGTGGCATCCCATCCACAACAACCGAGACTACAACGACTGACTCAACAACGCTCATTGATACTGTTATCTTGTCTACTACCAGTACAGAAACTTTTACACAGAGTTCGGCCACGACAACGACCGCGACTTCCACATCCACACATACATCTACCCTTGTCGTCATTAGTTATGGCCAAACATTGAAGCTGCGAGACAACCAAGCCCGTGCACCGACTATCTCGCAAATTAGCGATATCACAGTGTCGCCAACGGTGGTCCCTGATTACGCTTCTTCTGCCTGCTCCAATGCCGCTCTTTACAGCAGCGCCTGTTCTCGTCTCGGCATTGAACACCGTACGATCACCGTCTCGGCACCGCTGGATATAGTCACCGCAACGGTAGTATCAACAGCCGTTGTGCGGACCAATACCACGTCCACAAAGTTGAGCACCTACACATCTACCTCCACGAAGACCATCAACGAAACGACCACCGAAGTTAGCACCAAAGTGATCTCCACCTCGGCTACGGTTGAGACGGTGGTGCCCTGGTGTGTGGACGAGGAGGTGATTCGTGGCGGCGGCTGCCACAATTCACAGTACACGACATACTGCTATGTCTCGCTCACCCTCACAGACCCGAGCAATTCCATTGTATTCCAAGCCCATGAACTGAGCTTTGACGACTGCCTGCGGATATGCGACAGCAATGGGTTCTGCACAGCTGGCTACTACGACTTTTTGACTGGTGTTTGCACTAATATCCTGTACTCCAACACTGTGGCCAAAACTCCCGTGCTTGGCGCCGTAAAGGCATTTACTTTCATCTACAATACCGCCACTTACTTTGATTGCCCAAGCTATGAGTGCTGGTACACTCCCGACTACTCCCAATGCTGTGGGGTGGGGGGGTGTCCGGATATTCATGGATGGCCGTATGCAGCGACCTCTAATCCTACTTGATGTAGTGGGTGGAAGATACTATAGGAAGACTTTCACATATATGTACATTAGTATACAGCATTTTATAGGTGTCTACCCAGGACCGCTCTACGGGGCAGAGAATAATTCACCCTCATCTATAGAATGCCTTTGTTTATAGTGCGAACAGTGACTCCTAGTTTTGCTAACTCGGATTTGGACGACGTAAGCTATGAGAAATCATGAACTCTCTCGATCCTCAGGAATCTAGTCTGTCCCATCCCCCTCTGGCAAAATGCCTCGATCGAGAGCTCAACAACTTGGGATAGCCTACTTGAACCATAGACATCTGAGCGCCGTACCTTCGATGTCACATTGCCTTGCTGTCGCCCCAACAGCGAGGGCCTTGGCATCCAAGTCCGGATGTCCAGCGCCGATTGGACAGCTCCTTGAAGCTTGCTAACAACATCCTGATTTAGACAATTCGGCAATAGCACCATACATCATTGTGCTTGGAAGAGGGGTAAGGAGCTGCAATCAGGCCATGGTCAAGGACTGGAAAGCGGTTGTTCACCTTGTAGGGTTGCAGAAAACAATCCTCAGAACCAATGGTAATCTGAGTGGGCGAACAACACGAAAGGCGTTATGCCCGCAAAAATCTCACTCTCTGGCCAATACGTGGGCTTGGCGGCTGCCAAACTCAATTCATCCTTTGTCCGGCCCGAGCTCTTCATCGGAAGATTTCTTCCTACGAGCACGCAGCATAACCGCCGCAACATTCATTTCGCGAACATGAGTTCAATTGAACTAATGAAGAATTGAACTGTACACTGAGAAAGAGATAGCAGTGAATAGGGTTTTATTTGCATTTTGCATTGTAGGGTTGGTTGGTGTGCCTGTTGGTTCTATTTTCCAAGCGCAGTCAATAAAACACCGCTTTAGGCTCCGACGGATGTAGTTTAAGCTGCATGCCAGATCCTGCTTGCATGCCCTGCAGAAAAAAGCAGGAATTTATTTCAATACAGTAGCAAAACTTGGCCTGTCCCCCATGGCGGCTTGGTAGTGCACAACAAGAGCTTGTGTGGATGCCTCCCCAAACAACGAAATCTGACAAATATCGGCTTAATGGATCGGCTCCCTCGGATGCGCTGTTCATTGCTGACGCCCCCTCATTCTGCTGAACACAGCAAAAGGATGATGAGCCTCGGGCGCCATTTCATTCTTACATACACCTGCATCAATACTTGTGTACCTGATTTGAAAGAAAATGGGGTGGCTCGAATCGCTTCCCCTCTAATTTCTCCTTTGGTCCATACCTAATATAAAACGTCTCACACAGTTTGTAAGGCCAGAAACTATAGGATACGACGTGACAACCGCCATTGGCTCGCAATAACCAGGCAGGAAGTCGACGGGGGGGTACTTTGTGGCCCGTGGAGAAAACGCGGGGTATGGGGAAAGCTAAGCAAGCTAATGCAGCTCAGATAATCCACCAGCCAGCTGATAGCCATTGATGCAAGACGCCCCCCACTGAGTGCGTAGCGGATACGAGTCTTGAGGTACTTATGGGCTGGAGTGCGCCATTTGGCCAGGCCATTTTTTGTTTATACTCCGATGCATTCGTAGCACTGTTCCGGTCAATCTTGTAGGTTTAGGCGCCCTTGGCAGTATAGCCAACGACGTCCTCGAGCTGCCGCACCGAGCCGTGAATGTGAACTGCGCCTCTTTCCCCTCTTGTTTCCCCTCCCAAATGGAAGCACCGGCCATTGCACGGTTCTATCGTGCATCCAAGGTCGTACTGTCCATATATAGCTAGAGCTAACGGAACTGTGCGGGAGACGCGTAGCCAGGCCTCGACCTTGCCTCCGCACCCCCTTTTCCCCAAGGATTGCGGATCCGCAGTGAAAGACTCTGCATCAGAATCTGAAATGCCAACGCTCTGATGGCTTGAAACGGACGATCGACTGCCACCTGATCCAGGACGTGGGCTTACCATTGGTGCCCGCGCTTCCTGGACGAGGGGAACATGCAGGGCAAGGACAGATAACAGGACAAAACTCGGTATTGACGCCGATTTTTATGCGAAAGTGACTTCGAAAAGGCTATCTTGGGTGGCCAACCTCCTCATTTGGACAATTCTTTACTCGACCCCGTGATGTAGATGCGGCGACTATACGAAGCCCTGCCGTGTATAGATACCTCATACTGTGTGAGAGCTACATGCGTTGTATGGGGTTTGTGTGGTAAAATATGCTGAAAATGCATGTCGGATCTTTCAGACCGGTCAGCATGTGTACTTCTGCATGTTCACAAAGACAAGCACCCAATGCTGCCAAATACATGTACAATACGATTGTAACGCGGGGAAGCTCAATTAACGGCAGATGACGCTCAATGGGGGCGCGTAGAAACGGACTTCACCGGGCTCTGTTTGTGTATAAATATACGAGTTTCTTCTCCGAAATGTTTCTCTCTTGTTTCCTGGTCATCTTGGCCTCGCTAGGGCTTGAACTTCGGCTACTCTATTCACACTAGTAGAACTATTTGCAAAAAATCAAACAGAAGGACAGAATTCATCATGAGTCTCCCGGACGAATATGACATCATTGTCTGTGGTGGTGGCAGCTGTGGCTGCGTGGTTGCTGGACGGTGAGCACAACATTGATTCACGATGGCTTTTATGATCACAAATTACCATCACAACTCCTAGTCCCCTAGATAAAGATTCACCCCATACCACGATGTCATTTGTATAGGGCTGACAGCAAATAGGCTGGCCAATCTCGACCACAACCTCAAGGTACTCCTGATTGAGGCTGGCGAGAGCAACCTCAACAACCCGTGGGTGTTCCGCCCGGGCATCTACCCCCGAAACATGAAGCTGGACTCCAAAACGGCGTCGTTCTATGAGTCCCGCCCGTCAAAGTGGCTTGCTGGCCGCAAGGCTGTGGTGCCCTGTGCCAATATCCTCGGAGGCGGGTCGTCGATTAATTTCATGATGTATACCCGCGCCTCGGCTTCGGATTACGATGACTTTCAGGCCAAGGGCTGGACCACAGAGGAGCTTCTGCCCCTGATGAGGAAGCACGAGACATACCAGCGTGCTTCGCACAACCAGGAGATCCACGGCTCGGACGGCCCCATCAAGGTGTCTTTCGGCAACTATACATATCCCATTAAGGATGACTTCCTCCGGGCCTCTGAGTCGCAGGGCATTCCCGTTGTGGATGATCTCCAGGACCTGAAGACGGGCCACGGGGCCGAACACTGGCTCAAATGGATCAACCGCGACACGGGTCGTCGCAGTGATAGTGCCCATGCATACATTCATGCCACGCGTGCTGTTCACTCGAACCTGTACCTGGCTTGCAACACCAAAGTCGACAAGGTGATCCTCGACAGCACCGGCCGTGCCGTTGGTGTGCAGACTGTACCCACTAAGCCTGTTAACCCGGCGGGTGTGGTGCCTCGCATCTTCAAGGCCCGCAAGCAGATTGTCGTGTCTGGTGGCACGCTGTCGTCGCCGCTAATCCTTCAGCGCTCTGGAATTGGCAACCCTGCCAAGCTCCGCGCTGCCGGCGTCAAGCCCCTGGTCGACCTTCCGGGCGTTGGCCTTAACTTCCAGGACCACTACCTCACCTTTTCCGTGTACCGGGCCAAGCCGGAGACAGAGAGCTTTGACGACTTTGTCCGTGGTGACCCCGAGGTCCAAAAGAGTACGCTTTACATGCAGTACATAGTTGTATGCAGCTGATACTGACCAAAGACAGGAGTTTTTGACGAGTGGAACCTCAAGGGCACGGGTCCTCTGGCCACCAACGGCATCGATGCCGGCGTCAAGATCCGGCCGACACCGGAGGAGCTTCGTGAGATCGAGTCGTGGCCGACGCCTCATTTCAAGGACGGCTGGGACTCGTACTTCAAGGACAAGCCCGACAAGCCGGTGATGCACTACAGCGTCATCTCGGGCTGGTTCGGCGACCACATGCTGATGCCTCCCGGCAAGTTCTTCACCATGTTCCACTTCCTGGAGTACCCCTTTTCGCGTGGCAGCACACACATCACGAGCGCGGACCCGTATGAATCGCCCGACTTTGACTGCGGTTTCATGAACGACGAGCGCGACATGGCTCCCATGGTCTGGGGCTACATCAAGTCCCGCGAGACGGCGCGGCGCATGGATGCCTATGCCGGCGAAGTCGAGAATATGCACCCGTTCTTCGACTACAACTCGCCGGCGCGCACCCACGACCTCGACCTGGCCACCACCAAGGCCTATGCCCTGCCCGGCAACCTGACGGCCGGCATTGGCCACGGCAGCTGGTCCAGCCCGCTGCCCGAGGCCGACGGCAAGTCCAAGGCCGGCACCCTGTCGTCCAACTGCGTCGATCTGCGCGAGGACCTGCCCTACAAGAAGCGCGACATCGAGGCTGTCGAGGAATGGGTCAAGCGCCACGTCGAGAGCACCTGGCACAGCCTGGGAACCTGCTCGATGGCCCCGCGTGAGGGCAACAGCATTGTGAAGCACGGTGTTCTGGACGAGCGCCTGAACGTGCACGGCGTGCGCGGCCTCAAGGTGGCTGACCTGAGCATCTGCCCCGACAATGTTGGCTGTAACACCTACTCGACAGCTCTGCTGATCGGCGAGAAGGCCGCGATGCTCGTCGCTGAGGATCTTGGCTACTCGGGTGCTGCTCTGGATATGAAGGTCCCGACGTACCATGCTCCGGGCGAGTTCCGCCTCTCCTACCGCCTCTAAATGACAAGGTTATGAGTGACGAGTATCCGCTGAGGTGAGATGGCTGCAAAAACAACAACAAATAACAAAAAACAACAAAGCCTGGCAAAGAAAGCAGAAACTTGGCCTATATGATAATTTCGTGAGCTTTGAAAGTGTATCTAGTCCAAAATTGCCCACTGAAAACACAAGGCTACTATGAGTTATGCAAAACAAATCGTGAACTGGGGCCCTTTCATAATGCAGTTGGAATAGATGTAGCAAACTACGTATCAACGCATCATATAAGTTACAATGGCAGGTTGTACCTGGTACCGCCCGTTTGATGGATTATATACCTAGTAAAATATACAAGAGGGGGGATTGTGTCTGATAAACCCGGTATCATTACTCGCGAGAGCAGCCACAATTTGCATCAAAGACATAGTTCGCTCCGCTGCCGTCATGTGAGTAGGCAGGATCCATCGGCTGGCTAAGATTGCCTCTTCATCGAGTCTAAGATGCCCTGCGCGTTCGCGAAGCTGAGCTCCGTCATAGTGTCCACCCACAGCTTTTCAATGGCTTCCTTCCCTTCTGGGGTGTACAAAAACGCGTTGTACCTAATTGCGAGTAAGTTAGCTAGACGCTTCAGCAATACGGTCGCCATTTCAGAAGTACATACGGTGCAATGTCCCAGCTCATAAGGAAACATCCGTGGGATTCCTTCCCCTTGGCCACCACTGCATCAACGTGGCAGGATGCTCCCTGTTCCACTGTGCGTCCAGCGACCATGCCTAAGCCCTTAAGGAGAGCCGAAAAGACGCCAGACAGTCCACGATCGAGCTGCGTGCCCTTGACAAGTCCAGGATCTACCAGATTCACAATCACGTCGTCTGCGGACACATACTCCACCAGCTTCCATGCAAACATGTGGCCCAGCAGCTTGGCTGTGTTGTAGTTCTCTCTGCTGTCGAATCCCTTGGGGTTATCGCAGATGCTGAGAAACGACTCGGTTGATGACACTGTTGGCGGCTTTGCTGCAAGAGCCAGGCCTGAGTTGACTATGGTAATGTGGCCAGGCGAGCCACCCGGGGCTGTCTTCCGCTTGAATACGGGAAGTAGAAGAATGGTAAGCAGAACGGTGGCCGTGTAGTTGATCTGAACGCCTTCTTCGTGTGCTGGTGTCCCAATCGTGTGGAAAGACTCAGGCCAGATCCCGGCGTTGAGCACAGCAATGTCGATCCGCGGAAGCTCAGCCTCTACCCGCTTAACAAACTCTCGGATAGAGACATTCGAGCTCATATCCAGAAGCCAGACATCAATTTTGGCTTCGGGGTAGACCGCACTGAGTGTGGCAGCCGCCTTGTCTCCCTTCTCTCTTGTGCGGACAGCAATGATGAGACGCGAGAGCTTGAGGGCCAAGAGCTGGCGTGCACACTCGTAACCTAATCCCTGGTTGCTTCCAGTGACAATGGCAACTTGGTGAGATAGATCTGTGCCTTCGGGGAGCGCTGGCCTCTTGGCACAGAATTGGTTGTCGAGGAAGATTTTCGGAAAGAACTCGGCCGTGGGAGGCGGGAGCTTGCTTGAGGCGGACATTGTGGGTCGCGTAGCAAAGTAGAATACGTGAACTGATCCAAAGAATAAAAGATTAAGTGTAATATGAGGATTCAATACTGCTGCTAACAACACAACAGCCGAGCAATAGATGGGTATAAGTACTGACAAAGAGCTCAAATGAAGCTTACTAAAACAGGCAATGCAGCGATCGAGACATAACGGACACGCTGAAGCACTTGCGTACTTTTGTCGCCTGCGGTCAAAAACAGGCTTCAAGACGCTTTGCAGCCACACTGCTTATTAGATGGATCCCTGGGGGACACGACTAAGCAGCAGAGTTAATACTAGTGCCCCAACAAATCCTGAGGGATGGATATTGTTGGAGTGGCAAGATTACCACAAACCACATCATATCAAATCCTGACACTGCTGCCTTCGGAGTCTCGTTCCAGCCCGACCACCGTTGTTATACAGGGATACGGGAAGGACACACTGTTTTGTATGTAATGCAATGAGAGTAACCAATCGATTTTCATTGATGGCGCACGAATGCAACGACAGGAAGAGACTCGAAACGCCTGTAAATGAACCAAGGCTAGGCTTAACAGCCGAGCTTTGCATTCATTCAGGTCTGGAGTAGAAAACTGCTCTGCGGCAGTGCATCATGTTCGTGATTCCGGCACACTGCTGGCATGGAAGAGCCAACCCTATATACCCTATCGGAGGTGCCCCAACACGGATTGGAATCATTGGCAGGAGCAAACGGGAGGGTGCCGGCTATCAGAAGCCGCCATTCTTTACAACTGCGAAGCCCACGGCAGCTTGCCGGCTTCTAGCAAGTCGGCCTCCTTTCGCAGGACATCCACCTTGAACTTGCGATAGGCCTCCTCGATTCGCTTCTCGCGCTCTGGATTCTTCCGAATCGACCGCGATGCCCTCCACGTTCCAGTCAACAGACCCGTCTCGCCGCCGAGAAAAAGGCCGCCAATGCTGCAAAGCAAATACGTGGCGATGTCGCCAAACCGCGTGGGCTGCAGCATCGGCGTGATGTCCGGGATGAGTTCTGTCGTGTTTGTCAGCTCTTGGTCGCCGAAATGCGGCACGGAGAGCCAGAGGGTGGCTCAACGCGTTGAACACATACCAGTCCGCCCGTTCGCGAACAGCACCTGCGTCGGCTTCTCGGCCGCGCGGAAGGCATTGAAGAAATCAAGTCGGCCCTTGCGCAGGCGGAAAGCCATGTAGACGCCGAGTCCCAGGCCGACGAGCGATCCGAGAACAGCCGGGGCTGAGGCTTTGCTGGCAGCAGTCTTGAGGGCATCGCGGTCCTCCTCGGTGAGGTCGTTCTTCAGATGGTCCTCGGCGAGTTTGCCAAACTCTTCGTACTCGGGAGTACGGCGGAATGCAGCGAAAGACATGATGGGCACGGAACAGACGGGATGGACAAGAAGGGAGGTTCTGTCTGGGGAGAGAAAGCTTGATGAGCTGGCATCAAGCTTCCAGCTTTTCTATGGTGCGGAGACGGGCTTTGTCAGACCACTGCTAGCAAGGGAGGGGGATGACATCATGACATTCCAGCCACCAATTTGGTATGGATGTGAACTCCTAGTACGGAGCACCTATGAATAGACGATCTTAAAACTCCAAATATGTGCTTTGTTCTTGTCATAGAATGGGGTTGTAAATATACTACTGCACTTGGTAGAATCTAGCCTCGGGGATATATTTATTCACAGATGAAGAGTGGTTACAAGGGCAAATAAAGTGAAAGTCAGGTGCAGAATGTCAATGGTTTTCCGAACCCATTACTAGGAGCATATATAACTTATGTGCCGGACCAGTCGGCGAGGGCACACAGCCTGTTAGGTCCTAAGTGAACTGTTTGTTGATGGCTGCGACGCGAGAGAATTGACGAGGCTTCTGGTTCGTGGCCTACATTGCGGATGGATAGACTGGCAGCTCTCGTTCTCTTTAGTTCCGTGTCTCTTACCATACACGCCGCGCCACACTCTGCAGGTCGGCCTCTGAGATCATAATATCGTGCTCACCAGCGGCGGGCACCGGCGGTCGTTCCATCAAGTCTTCGAATCGTAGAACGAGAGGCGCGCCCACAACGCGGAAATCCGACAGTGCGCGACGGTTGAGTGGCGTCTGGAGAAGCGGCGATGGCCCAACCCAATCAATGGACACTTGCTGCTTGAGTACGGGCTGCTTTGCGGCGCGGCTACCCCGCGTGGTCGTGGCGCCATGGCGTTGCGGTCCCAACATCTCTGCGACCCATAGCTCGATGTGGATAGTGGAGGTCGCTACAGTGAGCTTCACCAGCACAACCACCTTCATATGGAAGTTGGATGCGGCGAACCACCATCTCGCCTTAATCCTCAACGACGGCAGAGTCTGGCTGACGCCCGACTCGACGACAAGAGTCGGCCAGAATTTATTGTCGAGTTGGCTGAGCCTGCCTGAGGGGCCGCCCGACGAGTCGCCCTGGCTGGATCCAGAGGCACCGGCGCCGAAGTCTGTGATGCCGGAGTGTACCCATTCGTCCCCAACACCCATACCCTTTAGGGCTTCGTACACGCGGATGTAGATTTCAAGGTGCGTCTGTTCGTGGCTCAGTGTTGGGATAGTCACAGTGAGGCATGCGAGGTCCGGTAGGAAGAAGAACCGGTAATGTTGGCCGCGACGGTCGCGCTCGGCCTTGAGCACGCGAAAGGTGTCCGCCGACACTTGGCCGACGACAAGGCTGTCCGTGTCCCTGGTCCCACGCACAGCATCGAGCCGCTGGAATAGGGCGTTGGTGCTGGTGAACATGACATCCGGCACGATAGTCGACGCCTCGTCCTCGGGGATGGCTTGTGAGGGCATCTTTGCCGTGGTCGTAGTGTTCTCCTCGGTTGTCGTTGTCGCCATTGTCGCCTCGGTTGTCGTTGTCGCCATTGTCGCCTCGGTTGTCGTTGTCGCCACCGTCGCCTCCGTCGTCGCCGTCTCACGGCTCGGCGAACGAACCCGCCTTAAAGGGGTGTCTTGGGTAACTGAAATTAGTTTGTGAGCCGGCACAGCCGGTAGACGTTGGATGGGCTTGCCTTTCCCCATGTTAGTAAAGGAGTTATTGCAAGACATGATGGATGGTAGATAGACGATGATGGTTGTGCGTGATGCAGAGAGAAAATGTGAAACGCAAGAGAGGACAAGAACGAACTAAACTTGATGTTTGTGACAGAAAATGTGCACCGACACGGAGTATGACCCCAGACAAATGATGATATTCGTAGTCGTGGAAGGAGCAATGGGCACAATCGTGCAGTCGTGGAAGCAGCAATAGCACCTGAATAGAGAGGCACTTGAACAAAAGTAATAGTGGGTCCACACTATCTTTTACCTAGCATTTATCAAGATGTGGTTACAACAGATACCCATAGCAGCTGAATACCCGTGTTGGAGTCTGGACTCATCCTCAAAGCGCAAGTGTTAATAAGGGCGGATTACACCGTCTAGGCCGGGCACAAATGCACACTGGACCTGGAAGGACGTTAACCTGCCCCGAAACCCACACAACTATCCGTTTAGCTATTACAGGGATTAGGCTACTTGACCTTTTATCCCTCTCTTCTTTTGGTAACGTAGCTGATAAGCGAGTCGCGCAGACAAGCGAGTCGCGCACTTTCCATAACCTTCGTAACAAAAAAATTAATTACGCAACCACAACAAACCAAATCAATTCAAACTATTCAGAACTATATACATTAGACATTTCTACTTACTTTTGACAGGTGCGCACATTGTGTCCTGTCTCGCCGCAGGTGCCACAGCGCCGTCCGCCTGGCTCGGCCCTCCTTTGCCGACCACTCCCCGCGCGCGTTTCCTGTTGTATTTGCTCTTGCAGGCCCTTTTCGTCTACTAAATCATGCCCTTCCTGTACCGTGAGAGATCCTCCAAGCTGTACACGTGTTTTTTTTGCTCTCCGGCGTTTGCTTAGTGCCGCATTTGCTTGTTGAAGTGTTCGAACCTCGGCCGTTAATAAGGCGTATGAGTGCATCATTGCTTGCGCACCTTTGGTAAACTGGTCAATGGCACTGAAAATTGGTGTTGGAGAACTGTCCTGATGACCGGTAATGCCATTTTTGATGAATTCAGACTGCGAGACTGCCTCTGCTGGGTTGTGTGGTGTCTGAGAGACCCAAGGGTTGGCGCTTGTCGGGCGAGAGCCTGGAGGTGATGGCGTCCGCAACTTCACATCCAGCTTCGATAAGACGGCCACTGGATCGTAAGGTACTAAGCCAGCTCCTCTGAATCCAGCCTTGACATTTTCTTTTGTGAAAACGG
>LLKO01000009.1:0-141618 GCA_001513895.1 Graphilbum fragrans
CCCTCCCCTACCCTCTCCTCCCCTCGTCTTCCCGTGGTCTCCTCCCTCTTCCCGTTGACTCCTCCCTCTGCCTTCCCCGTGCCTCCGACCTCTTGCCGCTGCTCCAGTTGTTTCTCGTGCCTTTCATGAACCGATTTTTCCTGTGTCGTGTAAGACGTTCCGTCTAGCCCGACGCACGCAGTCTCGAACACCTCCACCTCCTCTCCACAACACCTGGATGCTCGTGCTCGCGCACGTACAACTCAACCGTCCTCGTTCTGCCGTTCGGCAGCACAAGCCGCGTCTACACCGATGGAGTCTCCTTCGGCAGCCTTGCTCCGCCTGATGCGGCGTCGCGTGCCGCCCGAAAAGCGGCAGCGGACAGAGATGAGCTGTGACTGGTGCAAGAAGAAGCGCTGCAAGTGTTTCCGCGGCAGCACCTCGGACACATGCCGGGCATGCAACGAGTCCGGCCGCGCGTGCACGACGACGGAGCCTCGCAAGCGCCGCGTGTATAGTACTCTGCTGGCGGCCTCCGGCGCCAACGGCGGCCATGTGGCCGGGATGGCCGGGATGGCCGACAGTGGCCCGGGAGCCAGCGGCCGGCATCGATCGCCCGACCTGCCGCCGTCGCCGCCCAGCCTGGGATTCGACCTGGGCACCTCGCAGTCGCTGCCGGAGGCGTCGATCACCGTTCGGCAAGATCCCCCTTTTCCGCTGAGCCCCCCTGGCATGGGCGACAGCGACCAGGCCGCAGACGACATGGAGCCCGACAGCATTGTGTGCGGAGGCGGAGCAGGCATCGACGGCCGCATCAACAGCATCAGCAGCATCAGCACCGCCAGCAGTGCGAGCAGCCACAACAGCACCAGCAGCAGCACTAGCAGCACCAGCAGCACCAGCAGCGTTGACAGCCACGGCGACGACATGGCTGACGACGACGACGGCCACCGCCAGCAGCCCGCCGACGCCAAGAAGACGAAGCGCAGCCACGACGAGCACCTGTTCGAGGACTCGCTGGGCTTTCCGCGGTACATTGGCCCGCTGGGCTCGTATACGCTGCTCGTAAAACTGTGGGACGTCATGTCCACACGCGGTGCTCCGACGACAGCGACGCGCGAGAGCGCGCAGACCATGGGCCAATCGATGGGCCAGTCGATGGTGCTTGGCGACGGCCGCGGCCGCGGGATCGAGCTGCCGCCGCGCGAGGTGGCGGACGCGCTGGTGGTGCTCTTCTTCGAGCGCGTGCACTGCGACTTTCCCATCTTCCACCGGGCCTTGTTCCAGGCACAGTACGAAGGCATGTGGGCAGCGCCGCCACACCGGCCGGACCAGCAGGACCACCCGGAGGTCCCAAGCACGCCCGACGCCGAACCGGCGTGGCTGATGTGTCTGTCGATGGTGTTTGTGCTGGGCCTAGAGGCGGTCTCGGCGATGTCCGCCAACGCCGGCGCCTCCGGCCACGCCGGCGCCTCCGTTCCGGGCCCGGCCGAGCGCGACGCGCTGCGAAAGCGCTACCTGGCCAAGGCGCAGGACATGCTGCCCGAGGTGATTGCCGGGTCGATGCTGGTGCACGTGCAGGCGCTGATGCTGTACTGCCGCCACCTGCACATGACGCGCAACCGCAACGCCTGCTGGAACCTGACCGGGGCGGCGATCCGCGTGGCCGTGGCCATTGGGCTGCACCGCAACGGCGTGCACGACAAATGCGTGCCGCTCGAGCGCGATCTGCGGCGGCGCATCTGGTGGACGCTGTATGCCTTTGAGCGCGTCGAGTGCTCGTCGCTGGGCCGCACGTCGGCCATTGACGACGCCGACTGCGACGTCGGCCTGCCCTCCGACAGCCTGTTGGACATGGGCAGCATCCTGCCGGCCGGCTACGTTGGTGCCCAGGCTGCGCTGATGCAACTGCTGGGCTCCATCTGCAAGCACCAGTACACAGGGCAGCCCCAAGGGCAGCCCCAACACACCGCTACCGCTGTCTCCTCTGACTCCTCGACCCCCACCCCCAGCCAGACCCCGACGCCGGCCACACACCACGGCGTCCCCCGCGACCAGCTCACCTTTGCCATGGCCACAGCAGACGCCCTCGACCAGTGGCACCTGCGGCTCCCGGCGCACCTGCGCCTCGACGCCGAGGCGCCCAGCTCGCACACGCGCGCCGTTCTCCTGCTGCACGTGCAGTACCACTACACCGTGACGCTGCTGTGCCGCCCGTTTCTGCTAGCGCTCGTCACCATGCAGCCCAAGTCGGCCAAGGACAGGGAAACCAGCGCCGACTACCACGCCGACCACGACCCGGGCCAGGACGCCGACAGCCAGCAGCCGCTGGGGCCGCTGCAGGTGTTCACGGGCCGGTGCATCGAGTCCGCCAAAGCAGGCGTGGCCGTCCTGGACCAACTGTTCCAGGCCGGGCTGTTCAACTCGAAGACGTGGTGGGACGTGTACTTTATCGAGTCGATCTGCATGATCCTGGCCATGTGCCGGTTCGTCGACGACAAGCGGCTGTGCAGCGATGGCGGCGTGTTGGAGGCCATGCGCACCTGCACCAGCATCCTCAAGGCGTGCAAAGAGTTCTCGCCGACCATGCAGCGCTTTGCCATGGTGACGACCGATTTTGCCCAGGCCCTGATGGAGGCAGCGCCGATCAAGAGCGAGGCGCAGGAGTCACACAGCCTTCCCACCGGCCTTCCCACCGGCCTTCCCACCGACGCGCAAAGGCAGGCCCAGAACCAGAGCCTCGACCTGCAGCAATTCCAGTTCCAGCAGCAGCAGCGGTTCTACTCGCTGGAAGACAGCCACGAGCTGCGCCAGCGGCAGGCCAAGGAAATCAAGCTGAAGCAGCGGCAGCAGCAGAAGCTGCAACAACAGCGGCAGCGGCTGCAACAGCAGCAGCAACTGCAGCAGGTCGTGCACCAACAGCAGCTGCAACAGCAGAAAGTGCAGCGGAAGAAGAAGCAAAAGACGCAGCTGCAGCAGCAGCAACAGCAGCAGCAGCAGCAGCAGCAGCAGCAGCAACAACACCAACAACACCAACACCAACAACACCAACACCAACAACACCAACAGCAGCAGCAACAACACATTCAACATCAGCTACAGCCACACTACGCCCTGCCCCAAGCCCTCCCACAGCAGCAGCCGACCTTTTTCTACCCCGACCAGCCGCAGAACCCCTTTGACTACGACCACCCACCACAAATCAGCTACTACGACGACGAATTCGGCGACATGGCCACATCCTCGACGACGGCCAGCAGCCTCGCAGGCAGCAGCTTGGACGGCGGCAGCCCGGGCGACTCGTTTTTGCCCATGCTGGCGTCGGGGCCGGCAGCCGCGACCACGATGCTCACAGGACCCGATCTCAGCACCAGCGGCGGGCCGGGACTGCACGACCCCTTCTTGGCGCCGTGGGCGGTGTCGGACGCCTCGCAGCTCTGGGGAGACTGGACCGAGGCGTCGCAGGTGTGGCAATAGAAGGCGAGGAGGAGAGGGGAGAGGGGAGAGGGGAAAGGAAGAGCAGAAGGGTGGGCAGATAGGCGAGCAGAAGAGGGGCAGAAGAGGGGAACGGAGGAATTTGCGCGGGCTGGAAAAGGGTTACGTTTATGATAGGCTTGGCTTTTTGGTTCTTTGGTTTCTTTTCGTTTCTTTACCTGTTTTTTCTTCTTCTTTTCCTCCTTTTTTGCGCCTTTTGTTCTAGTTCTCGGCGTACACAGTAGGGTATGAGCAACGAATGGGTTTTGACTTTGCGTTCCGATTCAACACGGCAGCCGCCTCTGTGTGAAGGGGCATACTATGCATGAATTGATGCTTTATGGAAAGGGGTGAAGGGCTAAGGCCAAAGACAAGAAGAAAAACGTAAAAAAGAAGAAGAGAAGGAAGAAGAAAAACAAACCAGAATGCCACCCCCGCTTCTAGGACCGGCCCTTTGCACGTAAGTAGATGCAGATCCCGGATCGGACGAAGCAGCCTAGCAGAGCGTGACAGGCACGATTGGTGGAATCCCAAAGCCTAGCCCAGCACCCTCGTGTACGAGAAGGCAACAAGCACCACGCCGTCACGACCAACCAGGGCTGCTCCACTCGTGTCGCATGGCCGCCGTCGACCGTTGCATCCCGGCGCATGGCAATTTTACCCTGACCCTCCTCGTCGAAACACAGCGGGTCGGCCGTCGGTAGTTCTTCCACTTGCGCAGCACGTTGCCCTCCGCATTCTATGCTCAGTTTTTCACATGCACATGCGAGATGTCGTGCAAGTCGGGCGTGGCGGATACAAAAGGCCTGGATACGGCTTCGAGGAGAGGCGCCAGCAGACGCTCTTCACCCGACGCACCTCCCCCTCCGCTGCCTCGCACCCACCATGTCTCTCTCTCGTTTCTGCACGCTCCTGGCGGCCGCGCTGCCCCTCGTGGCCGGCCAGCTCAGCGGCACCGTGGGCCCCACGACGTCGACGGCGGCCAAGGCGGCCAAGAAGGTGTGCAACATTCTCAGCTACGGCGGCGTGGCCTCGGCGACGACGGACAACAGCGCGGCGATCGCGGCGGCCTGGGCGGCCTGCAAAACGGGCGGCCAGGTGTACATCCCCAGCGGCAGCTACGGCCTGTCGACGTGGGTGACGCTGACGGGGGGCAGCGGCGTGTCCATCAACCTCGAGGGCGTCATCTACCGCATGAGCGCGGGCACGGCCGGCGGCAACATGCTCTTCATCGAGCACACCACCGACTTCGAGCTGTACAGCGCGACGTCCAAGGGCGCCATCCAGGGCTACGGCTACCAGTTCCACAGCCAGGGCACGTACGGCCCGCGCCTCCTGCGGCTCTACGACGTCACCAGCTTCAGCGTGCACGACCTGGCCCTCGTGGACTCGCCGGCCTTCCACCTGACCCTCGACACCTGCACCAACGGCGAGGTCTACAACCTGATTGTGCGCGGCGGCAACGAGGGCGGCCTCGACGGCGTCGACGTCTGGGGCACCAACATCTGGGTGCACGACGTCGCGGTGACCAACAAGGACGAGTGCGTGACGGTCAAGAGCCCCGCGAGCCACATCCTGGTCGAGTCCATCTACTGCAACTGGTCCGGCGGCTGCGCCATTGGCTCGCTGGGCGCCGACACCGACATCCACGACGTCGTCTACAACCACGTCTACTCGCAGAACTGCAACCAGATGATGATGATCAAGAGCAACGGCGGCAGCGGCTCGCTCTATAACGCCCAGTTCAACAACTTTATGGGCCACGCCAACGCCTACACCCTCGACCTCGACTCCGCCTGGTCCGGCCAGTCCGCCGCCACCGGCTCCGGCGTCCAGTACACCAACCTCTCCTTTGCCCACTGGCACGGCACCTGCGCCAACGGCGCTACCCGTGCGCCGCTGCGCCTGCTGTGCCCGGCCGCCGTGCCCTGCAAGGAGATCGACGTCGACGCCTTTTACATCTGGACCGAGGCCGGCACCTACGAAAAGTACGTCTGCCAGAACGCCTACGGCGCCGGCGCCTGTGCCCACTCCGGCACCTCCTACACCACCTACACCACGACGGTCACGGTGTCGACGACGAGGTGTGTTGGCCCGCGTGCCTCTTCTGATGCGCCCCGTACTGTCTGCTTCTGATTCGTTCGTTCGTGCTAACCAGCAGCGGCTACTCCTACACGACCATGCCGGGCGAGCTCACGGCGGGCCTCGGCATCACCACCTCCATTGCCATCCCGGCCATCCCGACGTCCTTCTTCCCGGGCCTCAAGCCCTCCAAGGCCCTGCTTGGCTAGTTATGCGTATAGGGTACACGAGAACATAATTATGACCGTCACAAAGAACATGAATGCCAGCGATGTTACCCCATGTACAGCATGTCCATCTCGTCGCCCACGTTGGCAGCGACACCAGCACCGACTCCGCTGTCGTAGCCCTGGAACAGTGCCTGGCACACGTCGTCGGAGAGGGCAAATCCCGGGCTGAGAAGGTGGTCCACGCTGCGGAAACTCGGCGCCTCGTCCCACCAGCCAGGCTCTGGCGGCAGGGGCGGCAACGGGGGCAGTGCTGGCGCAGGGGCCAGGAGAGTAGAGCCCGACGATGCCGGCGTCGGCATGTCCACAACAAAGCCTTCTAGCGGCTGTGGTGTGTCCTGGCTGTAGATGGCAGGTGGCAGTGGTGGTGGAGGCGGCGTCTCGGGGGAGGTGTCCTGGGCGATCTCCATGGGGGCCGTGGGGGCATTCTGCACAGGCGCAGAGCTGGCCGAAGCCTCCAGGATTTGCTGTGCGCGCGTAAAGAGCCGGTGGATCACGCTGGCGCTCCAGTAGGTCTTGCGGATGTGCGACAGCACCAGCATGCAGAGGCCCAGCTTGTTCTTGCCGAGGCTGCGCAGCAGCGGGTTGGCCGACTTGCAGTCAAACAGATGGATCTGCATCGCCGGCACAAGAGCCGTGATTCTGTTTCTGTTAGGACGGCACGCACGGTATTTTCCACAGCACACACGTACGTCATCGGCTTCAACAGGTGGATCGCGTCCAGCTCGATCAGCCGGTTCAGAATGTCGTTGGTGCCCGAAGCAGCGGCACGGGCGCGGCGCGCCACCGTCCGCTGCCACTGTTCTGTTGCTCCCGGCGGAAGAGACGCCGGCGCCTGTAGCAAGTACGGCCGATACAGAATCGCCACGGTAGCACTGTTTGTTAGAAAGCCAGCCAACGAGATGCCGTCACGATCCGAGGCCAGAACAAGGCAGACATACTTGTGGAAGAGGTCGACGTGGTTCTTGTGCAGCAACAGGTGATCGTCCATCTCGCCCTCGGCCGCACGCACCTCTGCACCGCCGGACGGTCGACAGGCCTGCAGTTCGCGCTCGTAGCCGTCAATGTCGTCTAGTCGGGGCCGTGGCCCTTGAACGCGGTAGTGTGCCCGAACAATGCGCCCCAGAAGCGCACTGATCGAGACGAGACGGAGCCACATTCGAGCCAGCGCGGCTGCCTGGGAAGGAGCAGGAAGCAGCCTCGACGCAGAAGACGCCGCCTCGGAGCCCCCGTATCCGTCCAGGAGGTCCTCTAGCTGTGGGAGCGGCACATCGCAGTCCTCGTCATGGATCCGCATCGGCCGCCCCTTGGCCAATGCCACCCAGCGGTCGCGCACCAGACAGGTCCACCATATTCTCCGGGCTAGGCCTGCTCGGCTGCCAGGGCTGCGGTTGGCGGTTTCGGGCGGCCGCCGGTGGAAGCCGAGGCTTTGCGCCAGGCTGATGGCAATGCCCACCCAGTGCCAGGCGCCTGTGTGGTCGTAGGCGTCTGTGTACCAAAACCCCATCAGCAGCACGGCTTGGATGAGTGTCACCTTGTCCGTGGACCTGTCGAGATCATACAGGCTCTGAACAGTCAGCTCCGAGGTTCTGGGGCAGTAGCCAGCGAATAGGGAGGGCACACCTTTGCTCGCGCGTACATGGCCTCCTTCATCTCTTTGCGTGACGAGAAGCCGGCTTTTTTGAGCACATCCGTAGGCACAAACTAGACAGTTAGAAAAGAAAGAAGCAAAAGCCAAAACAGAGGGGGAAAACGAGAACCACCAGGACCGAGGCGCACATTGGCAGCAGCTAGGAACATGCTCCAGCACAACAGCGGGCTGATCCCGCGACAGCCGTCCCGCTCGTAGGCCGCCACAAAGGCCGCGGTGTCCAGGATGGGCATGAAGAAGTGCACGTGGGAAAAGTACACGCGCATCATGTCGTCGCAAATATCGGGCCGCAGTGCTTGGAAGGCGCCTTCGTGCCGCAAAAATGCCAGTTCATGCTCTTTCCATGCTGCCCCCCCGCCTCGCGGCATAGGCGCCGGCCGCGCTTCCTGTGGTGTCTGGGGCTGGCACAGCTCGTAAACAGCCTGCCGTGGCCCGCGGTTGTCGCCAATATACGACGTGGCATCGTCGTCTGGTAACCGTCCATCTGCTTCTGGTGTCGCCGTCCGAGTGTCTTCCGGACGCACCGCGGACGAGGCTGGCGAGGCCAACGAGGCCCGGGGCCGGCGTGGTCTGCCGAGAGCCCGTCAGTAGAGCACACAGCGTCACCCCATCCCCTCTCAAACCCACCGGTGCTTCTTTCGTGGCACGACGGTGCAGTCCCGGCGCTCATGCCGGCAATTCGAACAAGGCGGCTCCGTCTGCGCCACATCGCACCGCACTTTGCGTCGATGGCAGGCCTGGCAAGCTACGCGCGACCGGGCTCGTCCTGCCGATGGCGGTGGGTCTGCTGTGGCTGCACTCGTGTCGTCGCCGCTGTCCATGGCCGTGTGTTCTGTGATCGCCCGTCTGTTCGTGGGTAGCGAGTTGGGTGGTCGAGTTGGCCGCGGCTAATAGAAGCTGGGAGCTCGTCGGTAATTATACGCGCTGTGCCTAAACCGCACAGAGACAGAACGGCAAACTCGGCAAACTGCGCCGTGGAGAAGGTGCGAGGGGCTACCCCCAAACCTCCTAGCGCCTCCCCGCATTCTCCGCTTCTACCCCATGGTCGGGAGTCTTGGAGCTTGTTTTCACAGTCTTCTCAGTCTTTTCTGCCTCTCCTGCTCTTCTCTTTTTGCCGAACCAAAACAATGTCTTCATCTCACGTCGGCTATAAGTACGACACTGGAGACTTGCACGGAGCACAAGATGGAGTCCCGTCGTCATTGTTGACGTGTTGCTATCTCCTTCTTGCCCGACATGACCTCCAACATTTCTCCCACTGCTTCTATTGCTGATGCCACCAAGCCCGACCTCGTCGAGATGGTGGAAAAGGCCAACACCGTGGACGCCTCCAAGGCAGAGCAGGAGGCGTTCTCGCCCGAGGATGAGCGCCGCTTTGTGCGCAAGATCGACTTTTGGTACGTTTCCTTGGGCTCAAACGAGGGTGGTCCGTTTCACTGTGCTGACCGCCCAGGATCATCCCCATCATGATGTTCACCTACTTTCTGCAGAGTTACGACAAGGGCATCATGAGCGCTGCTACCCAGTTTGGTTTCAACGCCGACCTGGACCTGACCACAGTCGTCGGCCACACCGCCAGCGGCCAGGAGATCACCAACAACAAAAAGTACGCCAATGCCTCCATGATGTTCTACATTGGCTACCTCATCGGCACCTACCCCATGATGTTTTTGTCTCAGCACTTTGGCGTCACGCGTGTCGTCTCTTTCGCTGTCCTTGGCTGGGGCGCCGTCGTCATGGCCACGGCCGCCTGCAGCAGCTACGCAGGCATCATGGTTGCTCGGCTGTTCCTCGGCCTCCTTGAGTCGGCTGTGGCTCCCAGCTTCACTGTTCTCGTTACTTTCTGGTGGACTCGTGAGGAACAGGCTCTGCGCACCAGTCTGTGGTATTCCGCCGTCGGCATGGCTACGACCGTGTCCCCTCTCATCAACTACGGCCTTGGCCACGGCGTCCATAGCTCTCTAGCCTCCTGGAAGCCCATGTTCCTTATCATTGGCGCCGTCACCGTCTGCTGGTCCGCCGTGCTCTTCCTCTGGCTGCCCGATTCTCCCTTGACCTGCTCACGCCTCTCGGAAGGAGAGCGCGCCATTGCTGCCTCCCGGCTTGCTCGCAACAATGCAGGCACTGTCAGCCGCTCCTTCAACGCTGCCCAGTGTCGTGAGGCCTTCTTGGACTACAAGACCTACAGCTGCACCCTCATTATTCTGCTGACGGGCGTGCCTTCGGGAGCCATCGGCACGTTTGGCACCATTGTCATCAACGGCTTTGGCTTCGATCACTTTGCTTCTCTGGCTCTGACATGCCCCATTGGCGCCATCACTGCCCTCTCCATCCTCTTCGTCGGCTACGCCACTCGTCGTTGGCGCGGACTGCGCTATCCCTTCATCGCCATTCTCGCCCTCATCTCTGTCACCGGCACGCTTCTTTGCTGGTTCGGCCCCCGCAGCAATCGCGGCCTTCTTTTTGCTGGCATCTTCCTGCTTGCTGTGCAGGTGGCTGCAGGCGGCCTGGCCGTCTCTCTGGCTGCGTCCAATATTGCCGGACACACTAGTAAGATCCCTCCTCCCCAAGCCATTATTGTCCTAGCTGGCCCTCTGCTTACGTCCTGTAGAGAAAGCAACCGTCAGTGCATCCACCTTCGTTGGCTACTGCATTGGCAACATTATTGGTCCGCTCATCTTCGGCGCCTCTCCCGGACCTCTGTACCACGCTGGCTTCACAGGCAGCTTCATCTGCCTGGTGTGTGTGGTTGTCACTGCTTGCATCACCTATGTCATGCTACGCCTCGAAAACCGGAAGCGTGACCGGTTGTCTGGCAGCAGTGGTGTTTGCCATCATACCATTGACGAGGACCTCACAGACATGCAGAACGAGGACTTCCGCTACGTGTTGTAAAATTGGAAGCGATGGAAATGCGCCTTGTTTGTTGTTTGGAGTTGAAATCAACGGGCTATCTAGTTTGCGTATAAAATGGTCTTTTAGCAATACAATACTTGCTACAAGTTAATGACTCTCTGGTTCTACAAAGTATGTAACCTTGACTACTGGCCTCCATTACACGACACCAGATTGCGTAGCTGACCCCAGATTCTTGAGCCAACCAGATAGCCTGGCCAGGCCGTAATAAAAGCCGTAAGCAAAAGTGTTTGCTCCTCTGCTGAACGAACCAACACTTAAATGACTCCAAGAATTCAACCCTTAGTCGGCTCACTGTCTTGCTGCGCCGTGAGCTCGGCAAACAACGAATGTGCGCTAAGAATCTTTGTATGGCATACCAGCTACCTGGATGAGGCCTTCCGTCAAATTATATGAATTCGGTAATTAGGCACTTTGCTCCAACCACGACTTCAGCCACTTCCACCTCTACTTTCCTACTTTCCTACCTTCACGATCTCTTCCCCGCATGCTGCGATGTTACTATTGAAAAAACTTCGCCGGCATGCGGGGAGGCCTATAGACTAGGGACACATCCGGTGGCGTGGGAAAAACGTGGTCCGCTTACCGGGATGTCTCACCTCTCGAGTGAGCGGAGTGCTTCGATGCCCATGTACGATGTATTACGGCATGGATTACGGCATGTTTTACGCCTCGTGCATATATAAGTACAGGCGTCGCACAGGGATGTGCGGACGGAGCCAAGTGATTGTCCCTATTCTGAGTATCAACCATTGAAGCCACCAAAATGTTGCTCACGACCCCTTTACCATTTTTGCTCTGCCTAGCAAGTGCATTTACTCTTACACATGGATACACGGCCTCAAAGCAGACAGGATGCGGCAAAAAGCTCCCTGTTGGTCAATCTCCTGGCTCTGTGGCAAACGTGACCATCACTAGCAATGGCATGCTCAGGAGTTTCCTTGTCTTCGTGCCTCCTACCTACAGCAACCGCAAACCAACACAACTGATCGTTTCTTACCATGGTGGCACTAAGACAGCAGAGGACCAGCTTGAGCTCGACGAGTTCACGGCTTCAGAGTACAACATTAAATCCATTGTGATTTACCCACAGGGCTACAACGTACGTCCTTTGCTTTCATGCTTTATCATATACATGACTAACCTGGCGTAGAACACTTGGCAAGGCGTCCCCGGCCGCACCACTAACGATATTCTTCTCACGTCTGATATCCTTGATCTTGTGCAGACACAATACTGTATCGACCCGGCGCGCATTATGGCCACCGGCAAGTCGGATGGCGCAGGTCTCTGCAACTTGCTAGCCTGCGATGCCAGCCTCTCCTTACGCTTCGCCGCATTTGCTCCTGTTTCTGGTGCCTACTACATCGATACGCTACCATGCTATCCCGACAACATCACGATTCCTTGCGCCACTACCCGGTCTAACATCCCCATTCTCGCCTTCCACGGCGGCAATGACACCGTCATTAATTACTTTGGCGGAGAGCGCAAAAAGGCCTGTCTGCCTTCCGTGCCACATTGGATCCAAGCTTGGGCAGATCGTGACAAGCTCAACCCACAGAACCACACTACAGTCGTCTCAGAAGATACTGTCCAGTACCATTTCAGCGGAAAATGCGGCACCAAGCAGAGTTTGGTCAGCTTGGTCTACGACTCTATCAATAATCACGACTGGCCTAGCACAGCGCCCAATGCTGACAACCAGCATCCTGGCCAGCAACCGACGAGTTTCAATGCAACGCCTATGATCTTGGACTTCTTTGAAAAGCACACTTTGACGGAGCCTCTAGTGTAGGCATTGTAGACCTAAAGTTCTACCGATATTTCGACACATAACAGTCTACTTTAGAGCCTCTGGGGAAACAAGTGGAGAAGACGGGGGAGGCGAGAGGTGAGATCTACTAGGGTAGCTTTGATGGTCAGCGGTTAGAGGCACGAGATGCGCAATTGTAAATACTAAATTGGATGAGTTTACCGTAATTGCCGACACGGCAAATATCCACCTCACTGTAAACACTTTATTGCCGAAGCCATGTGAAGTCGTCGGATTGCGTGCATCGTTAGGCTTTACTTCTCCACGTCTGTACGAACGGAATTTCCTGCCAAGAATCTTTGTTTCAATATTCCAAAGGTGCAGTGTCCAATGGTTTGCTGCACAGAGTGATATTGGAGCTTCGAATCTCTCCTCTCCCAATACAAATCTAAGAAACATGACAGCCACAATTCTCGCCGCGGAAACAAACACCACCAATGGCCATAGTTTGAAGGGCACAAGCTCTCTCAATGGGTCAGCTAGAATCAATGGCAAGACCAGTGATGGCCGGGAGCCCCGGTTTGCTCTCCCAGACACCACACCACGGTCAAGCAAAACAACGATGGCCATTGGAGGCGTTCGCATCTACATCTACGGCCTCGACAACCTGCTGCCATCTTCTAGTAGTGAGGTAGCCGTTCTATACCTTGCCCACAACCGCACTCGGACGTACCGCGTCACCGAGGGCATCGCACATGAGGTGCTGCACCGGTATCGCTTGGACGGCCGGCAAAAGCGCGTGGGCCTGATTGCAGTGACAATGGACATGCGAAACCATGGCGAGCGCGAGGTGTGTATATTTCTCAAAGACTGTAGTAGGCATACTCCTGTACTAATAATACACAGATCAGCCCGGAATCAAACCTCACATGGTCTGGCGGCAATGAGCAGCATGCGTACGTCTTTCTACCGCCCTCTTTCATCTCTGAAAGACCTGGAAAGCTAACTGTTCTTAGTATGGATCTTCTCTCTCTCATCGAAGGCGGCGTCCAGGACTTTAAGCTCGTCATAGATTACCTCCCCGTATATCTGCCGCAGTTCTCACGGCTTCACAATATCATGGCCGGCGTGTCTCTGGGCGGGCACACTGCCTGGCGTCTGGCTTCTGTGGTGGCACCGGGCCAGGTCTCAGCTTATGCCATCGTCGTAGGCTGCCCCAATTTGACGTCTCTATTGCTTGAGCGGCTGGGGGTAGCCGCACACGACTTTCTCAATACCGCCTCCACACGCCTCGACCTCGTCAGCTACGACCGCCTGGACCCTACTCTCAACGACCAGCAGCGCCGCCGTTGGCCACGGGCATTGGCTGAGCTGGTGCGTGCTGGAGACCAAAAGGTAGCAGAGAATTTCCCACTCGATACACCGATAATTCTCTGCAACGGAGCCCAAGACGAACTGGTGCCACCACAATACACAGAGGCGTGGGTAAAAAGCCGAATTTCGGCACAGCAGCCAGCCCTAGGCAGCAAGGATGATCCAAAACAGCTCATCGACCTCTTCGTGCAAGACAATACTGGCCACAGCTGTACTAAGGAGATGGTGGCCCGCATAGCGGATTGGTTGGGGGTCATGTTTGAGGATAGATGAGATGTTGTATCATCTTGGCATTAGTCTTTTTTATTCTAGATTTAGATTAGTTTGAGTTTGTAGGGAGAGGTCTGAACTCATATAAATGGTCAAAGATTCAAATGTAAACGATTTTATAGCTATCCGTTGAGAATATACTATGATCAATAAAAAACTAACAAAACCAACATCTATCTATCTATGCATCCTATTTCAAACATGCAAACCTGGCACATTGGTCCTCCCTCCACGTATTACCAACTAAATATCTCCCTAACTAGTACCTCATTAACTTCTCCCAAAGAACATTACGAAGAGATGACATTCAGCACTCCTGGCTGAAGCCGCTCCAACTCTGCACACAGATTCTCCCAAACTTCAGCTTGGTGCTTGGCATTCAAAGCAACTGGATGGTATGACTGCAGGGCTCCACAACGCATGTAATTCCCGTGCGTCTCTCGCCCCGAGGTAGCAGTTTGCACCACGAGCCGAGAACCTTCTTCAGCTGACCGTGCAAACAGCGCTTCGAAAATCTTCATGCCAGCCCTTGTTGCTCCTGTCATATAACCACCAATACCCGTTTTGCAGAAACAAGGATCAAGAGTGTTGATAACAATGGGGTTTGGGTTTGTTGTTGATGGGGGATCGACGAGGCTGCTGAGCTTCACCAAGCAAAAAATTTGAAGCAGCTTGGCGAGATTGTATCTAGAGGCCATTAGAAGAAGTAATGATGGTGTCTGAAGGTAAGAGGGTCTTACTGATTCATAAATACTAGGCCTCTGTCGACTTGAAAGTAGGTAAAGATGCTGTCGCCATGTTCTTCTGGGTACTTGGCTATGTCGTACAGTGCTGACCCAACAAACGTCATGTGGGGTGTTGTATTGAAACTGCGAGCTGTTTCTCGCAGTTTCGGCAGCAGCTGCAGGGACAACAAAAATGTGCCAATCACATGCACGGCGAGTGTGCGCTCTGTATCGTAGACGAGCTGGAAGGTTGCAGGTACCATCCCGGCATTGTTTATCAGCACGTCCAATCGAGGCAGTGCCTCCACCCGCTTGACAAATGCTTTGATCGAGGCTAGTGACTCAATGTCCAGCTTCCAAGCCTGGACAACATCGGGAGAGCAGCGAGTTTGAGTGTCAATCTCTTTCTTGGCTGCCTTGCCTCGCTCCTCACTCCGGCAGGTGAGAATCACCCGGCTAGCCCCGAGACGCACGATATGTTTAACGGTCTCTTTTCCAAGACCGCTATTTCCACCAGTCACAATCGCTGTCTTGCCGGCGAATGAGGCTGTTGGGACAGGAATTCTCAGCACCAGCTGGGTGTAAAGAAAGTTGCGAAGAGTCGGCATTGTGATTTTGGAAAGTGGAATGAGAGGGAAGAGATGTTTGGATCTTTATTATCTTATGATAACTACGTAAAACTACATTGTAAATCTAAGATTTCCTTCGGCTACTTATATAGTCCATGGTGCTGTCTCTTTGACATCCCTAAGTCCATGGATGTCGGATTCAGCCCGATGTCCGCGGACTTAAATGTCACGTGCCGTTCCCGCCTGGCAACCTTTCAGACACCCCTCCGTCAACCGGAGATTCGGCATTCCTTTAACCACGACATAATAACAAGTGGGATGTTTCAACTGAGGCAGTCGCTTACTTCGGGCAGTCTTTTTCGTTGTGTCTTCTTTACACTACCCACTTTTCTCGGCACTTGTAGTAACAGCTTGACGCCTTTTGATTCACTAGCTTCTGCATCTGCTTGAGCCAAATTGAGGAGCAGCTCCCCGCGGCCCTACCCAGCCTATGAACTAGCACGTGGTGCGGCCCAAGGAGCTCATGCAGCCTCGCCGAACCGTGATAAGGCGCTCGCGGGCAACACTGTCATGTGACCCCTGCCGACTCCGAAAGTGTGTTGCCTCTATCTGATGGTTATTGGCCGGTTCTGACACGAGTAGGCTTAAATGCAATCGGGAGCAACCGTGCCAGAACTGCTCTGCACGAGAAGAGCACTCCAAGTGCCGGTTTCGAGGCCAGAAGCCGGAAAATGACGTGTCGGTGCCACACCAGCGCGAGGCTACAAGCGAGGGATTGCGTCAACGGATTGACCGTCTAGAGGACCTTGTCAAGCGGCTGCTTGCTGAGCGCCAAGAACTAAAACCATCGTCTGACGTTTCCAGAGAAATGGCATCTGAGATACCTGATGAAGTCCCGAATGAAAACTCCGCAGGGACAACCAATGTGGTGGCCTTTGGGAAAACAACCACCGACGGTGTTCACTTTGTCTACCGTGGAGAAGAAGATTGGCATGCGGTGCTGCAAGAAGTATTATCCCCTATTTTCGGATTTCGAAGAAAATTCTCTGTCTAATTTGTATCAAGATCAATGAACTCAAACACGACTGGGAAACAGCGGACGATGTTGATGCCAACTTAGATCTGGCCCCCTCACACTCTGTGGACGGATCGAGCTTGCTATTTAATCAAGTAGAGCCGGTCGAGCGTGTTCTCATTGTCAATACTCTCCCAAGACGCCAAGAAGTCGATCGCCTTCTAGAATATTTCTTTGCCCATGAATCGTTTCCTATTCGCTATCCTCGTAAGTGTTATCTTGGAGTAGCTGCAACCGTTTATGGAACTAATGGGAAAACATCCAGCCATTTTGCATGAGCCAACTTTTATGCGAGAGGTATGAAGATAGCCCCCACTGTAGTAAAGCAGTATTAAAACTTCTTGTTATTAACACGTCTCTAGTATAATGCCCACTGGAATGATCCGTCAAAAACCGACATCATTTGGCTTGGATTGCTGTTCTCTATCCTTGGCATCACAATGTTGGCTTATCACCAATACGGCGAGCCTCCACAGTATTCTGGCATGTCGGAGGGCCTCTTTCAGCTCTATAGAATGCGTACTGCACAGTGTCTTCTGAGTGGCGATGTTGCCAAATGCCGCCCGTATACTGTTGAGACGCTCCGGTTCAATGCCACAGCCGAACTTAATCGCAAAGATGATAACCGCCGTGGCCTTTGGATCATGACAGGAGTCATTATGCGAGCAGCCATAAGCATGGGCTATCATAGAGACCCCGACCCGGTGCTGGGACTTTCACCGTTACAGGCGGAATACCGTCGGCGTGTTTGGGTTTCGGTGACAAGTATGGACGACATGACTTCGTTTAATGGCGGCTTCCCACGCATGGCTGCTAGCATCTTTGCGGATACTGCCGAACCGCTCAACATCCACGACTGGGAGCTTAGCTCTGTGGTATCTCTTCCTCCAACCCGGCCCCTTTCAGAGGCTACACGTGTCACCTATCTGATTGTGAAAGGTCGTCTGCTGTGTGCTATTGGTCGTGTCGCCGATTTCATTAGCGCGCCCAAGTCTGCACATAAAAATGACGGCGACATGTACGAAACGGTCAAAGAGATTGATCGAGGTTTATTCAGTGCCTATGCTGGCTTTCCTCCACACATGGTCGTGAAAGTTGAGGGCGGACAGCCAGACTTGTCCAACCTGGGCAATCTTCCCAACCTTAGCCTCTTCACTATGTACCACTCCGCCATGTGCACATTGCATCGTCAGTTTCTGGCAGGCGCACATAGAGAGAGGCATCTTCAACTATCAAAAGTTCGCTGCATGGACTCAGCGCTAGCCATTCTCGGCATCCAGCCACTGCTTAAACCGGAGTTCTACCGTTTGTCGCTAACTCGCCAGATCCTCATGCTTGCAGCTATGATTATATTCTTAGAATTGGAATTGAGACGCCAAACAGAAAGGAACATCGGGGAAAAGCCACAAGATCCTCCTTCTATGTTTCTCATAAATATGCTCGAGAAGGCGTGCTCGCTCTGGGTTGAGGCGGCTAACACAGATGAGGACACAGTGCTGCTTCGAATGCTTGCGACCTTCAAAGAAAGTGAAATCACAACCAGTACCGCTGTCGGCACAGAATCAAGCTCTGCTTCAGTGGCTTCTCCGGTGGATGTGCTGGAGTTGACTTCGGAACTGCCAAGCACGGGGTTTTGGCCGAATGATGGCACTGGTGATCATCCTTTCAACTTTGGTTTTCCAGAAAAGGAGTTTGATTGGGTGAGAAAAACCTCTACACTTCTACTTTCTCCCGAGGTCCCATAGCTAACAGTGCTATTTATCTAGGCCGCTTTCGATACGTTTATGGATGAAGCTAGCTACGAAGCTGGACCTATCTACTAGACTAATAAAAGCTACCGACTTGCCAGGATCGACAGGCGTAACCCCTATTTTCATTTTGTGAGCTTTAGGCTGCTTTGGTAAGATATATTGACCTACATCTCTTATCGTCAAGGTCTATGACAGACTGAGGATAGAAATGATGAGGGTAGACCTTCCACGTGGATTTTTCCATAGAGCTGTCCACGCTATCAACTTCTATAATAACATCCAGCCTGTCCCCGTCCATATCCCTGTGCAAAGACGCTTGTACCTTCGTCATCAGCATAAATCCATCCAGGCTCGAATCCATTATGCGTTTTCATCTTCTACTGTGTGAAAAAACTGGCAAATAGAAACCGTAAAGCAAGATTGCAATAATGCAAACAAGTTATGTGAAAAATGAGGAGTGTTCTATCCTGTGTATTTCCAGATCCCTAAGGCCGCATAAGGAGACGCATCATTTAATTCAATACATGAACGAGTGGTTGCTGTGTCTCAATATAACTGAGTTGTATCAATTAAATTATAAAATTACGACTTTTATAGCAATACAAACTTACAAGAGAGGTAACTAAAGCATCTATTATTAGCACCTCAAGACCTGAAGCAGAGTTCTCTTTGCTCTGCGGTTGGACTTGTTGAGACTCACTAAACCGCAAACGGTAAGCGCTGTCCCGATAGGTTGTGCCAGTACTCGCTATAACAACTGGAGATAGGGTGAATGCAACTACTAGGCGGAGAGGCATGGATGAATGGATTCGTTGGACCTGCGAACAGTTTCAGGAAAGAGACAAATTGAGTCATACGGATTTAGAGTAGATAGAAAATGGCTGCTGCAACACAACAAACTTCACAGTATGAATACCGAGAAGAGAGCGATGGTATGCCGCCGTCAAAACGTCAAAAACCAACGGCTTGTGTCCGTTGTCGTCGGCGAAAAGTGAGTTGTCGGGTCGACCGGTTAACCGCGCCATGAATATAAATTTTCTAACGAAGAAGCAAAAATGCGACAACCAGAGGCCATGTGCAAACTGCAGTCGTTCGGCTGAGGAATGCCACGACGTGCCGATGCGATATGACTGCTGGCCCGATGTCCAAAGAGGGCCGATGTATGCCGTGGTATCAACGCCGGTGCGGCCAATAGATTCTGTGTCCAGCGTGCCCAGTGTCACTAGTGTGTCCAATATTCCTGGCGCTTCTAGTATCGAGGAACGGCTTGCGCGGCTTGAGGATATGGCACGGAAAAGCCACGAAATGCCACGACTGCTCCAGACTCAGACCACATCGGCACCTGTTGAGTCTTCCAGATCGGCTCCTGTGCCCCCGGTGCTCCCGGAGGCGCAGAGTCCACTATCCCGAAGCGCGCCAGCTATAGGATTATTAGCAGCCTTTGCACGATCAGAAGACCCCGGCGGAATGGATACTCTGCAGACACCACTGGGTCCGCGACGGCCAGGAACGGGGGGGCCTGGTCCGGTGCCGCCTTCGTTGCAGCTCGGCCGAGACGAAGAGGCGGCACTCTTTGATATTTACTTCGACAAGGTGCACACGAGGTATCCATTTCTTGACCTGGATTTGCTACGGAATCCGGACAAGCGGCCGCGAGAGGATTGGGTGGGCTACTTCACTAATATCATCTATGCCATCGGGCTGCTGGTGAGTAAAGTGCCCGTGACTAGCTACCATGGCCATCACAGTCACTGCAGCCACCAAGACTTCTACCGGCTAGCTATTACTCGATATCTCTCGCATGTGTTTGCACAGACGGACACATTGCTGCACATACAGGCGTATCTTTTGCTGGCACTGCATGCGATGCACTCCCCATCGACGGAACGTATTATCAGCATCGCGTCGGCCACAATGCGCTACTGCGTCATGGCCCAGCTACATCTGGCAGAGGCAGAGCCTGTCGCCTTGACGGTGGCAACCAAAGTCCGGCTGCAGATGCGGCGGCGGGTGTTCTGGTCAGCCTATGCGCTGGACCGGACAGTGTGCACCATGTTTGACCTTCCCTTCTCGATTCCTGACTACCAGATCACAGTCAAGACCTACGCCAACATCGATGATGCCGATCTGGAAGAGCGGTGCCGATCAGCATTTCCGGGAGACCCTGGGCAATCGTATATCCAGGAAAATACGGACAGCACAGAGAACCGCCGCACAATGGTTTCGGCCGCGCTCCACGTGCTTTACTGCCGGCAGATTCAGTCTGAGATTCTCAATACGACCCTCCACCGCGAATTCGGCAAAAAGTTGGATCATCTCTCGCGTTGGAGACGGCGGGTACTGGAAAAGCTGGACCGATGGCGAGCACTCTGCCACCAGGCGGCAGATCCGGCATCTCCAACGCACACCAACAGCGAGTGGCTGCACATGATCTATAACTACAGCTTGGCCATGTTGTACCGACCAACGCGAGCAAATCTAGGTGGCAACGCCAATGGGGTTTCCCGTGGCAGCCGGCAAGGAGCTGCAGGAGCTACGGGAGACTGGAGTGTGCGAGCGTGCATCCAAGCGGTGATGATCTACCGGAGATTCCAGCGCGAAACGGCCATGAGCGAGCTGTGGCTGGGTCTCGTGGCCCAGTTTAAGTGCGGCGTGGCATTGCTCTACTGTTTCTTTGGCACGCCACCGGCTCTGCGGTCTCCGGCGTATGCGGCGCCCGAGGCGGCTGAAGCGGTGCGGGCTTGTAGCATCACACTGGCACTGCTGGCCGAACGGTGGCCACAATCGAAGCCGCTAAGAGATACCTTTGATATCCTGGCGCGTGAAGTGCCGTTGTTTCTGCCCCCAGCGGCATCTTCTGGATTTCCTTCCTCAGCCAGCTCGATGGCAACCATAGCAGCCACAACAAACACAACCGCGGTTCCAACGACCCCAGTTGGCTGCAAAATTCGTGAAAGTGCATCATCAGCGCTTCTGGCCCTGCTTCCAGCCCTGGACACGATCGTTGTCCACCGGGATACGCTGCGGATGGTGCGAGAAATGGCCACAGAACCGTTTGCCTCGGATAACGAGCTCGCCGAACACCGTGCAGATCAGTCTGAGGTTGCTGCAGCTGATATTAGTACCAACGGCAGCAGCGCAGCATCCGAAGCAGCTCTTCCCTCAAGCTGGGTGGCTTGGATGGCTGGCGACATGTTCCAGCCTGTCACACCACACTTCTTCACGCCGGACGGCTCTTCAACGCTGGATCCTGGCGATTACGACTACGCGGCCCTTGGCTTTCCCGGCGGCTTTGATCCGACCTTTTGATTTTTCCCGATAGGTCGTATTGTGATATCACAGACTTATCAGGATGGTCTTCAGATTTTGGCCATATCGGAGGGGGTGGTCGGGGATGGCCATCGGGCGCTAGGCGAGCCGATACTACCTCCGATGGCAAACAGCGTAGCCAATAAGAAACGATTTGAGTCTAGGATGAAAATGTTAGGAGGCTCACATGCGCACTTACACTGGTAGGGAGGATTTTCAGCCGTGATTCACAGCACGGCAGACTCGAGGTCAATAAGACGGGCACCATCCATAGTTGGAGTGGATTTGGCAAAACAATAAAAACGGCAATACTGATACACACCCAAAGCCACGTCAACAAAACAGGAATGGCTCTCATCAATCTGCAGCTAGGCTGGCCATCACCACGGCTGTTTGCCAACGAAGGCCTATTGGACGGCGCCCGGGCCGTGCTGACTTCCGAAGCCGACACAGCGGCGGCGCTGATTTATGGTCCGCATGCTGGCCATCCGCCATTGCGCGACAGCCTCGCTGAGTGGCTAACGACTGTGTACCGCCCAAAAGCTGGGCCGGTGGCCAGCAGCCGCATCTGTGTCTCGAACGGCGCCTCGGCTAACCTGGCCAATGTGCTCCTGAAGTTCACCGACCCTGGCTTCACTCGGCGCATATTCATGGTGGAACCTACCTACTTTCTAGCCTGCCCCATTTTCGAGGACAACGGATTTCAGGGCAAGTTGAGCGGCATACCCGAGGTTTCTGATGGTATAGACGTCGCCTTTCTGCGGCGGGCACTGGAAGCAGACAGGGCAGAAGCTTCCACGGCAGCCGTTTCTCCGCCCTTGACCAAAACTGGCAACGGGTATCCCAAAATCTATCGCTATGTGATCTATATCGTCACTACGTTTGGCAACCCGAGCGCAAAGACCATGTCCTTGGCCGGTCGCACCGAGCTGGTCCAGTTGGCGCGTGAATTCGACGCATTGGTCGTGTCTGATGATGTCTACGACTTTCTCGTTTGGCCTCAAGACACCACCGATACACCGCATAGCAAAACTTCGACAAGCGATATCGTTCCTCCACCACGGCTTGTCGATTTAGACCGCTTGCTGCCACGCGAAGAGAACAGCAGCCCCGACGACGGATTTGGCAATACTCTGAGCAATGGTTCATTCTCCAAGATCATCGGCCCCGGAGTTCGTGTCGGCTGGGCCGAGTGTACTCCCTTGTTTGCGACCCATCTTGCTGAAGTGTAAGCCAATGTTTTATGGTGAAGGGACATGACAGCAACTAACAAGCCCAGGGGCTCTTCTAGCTCAGGTGGTCAGCCTGCCCACCTTGTATCTACCTTTGTCGATAAAATGCTACGCTCTGGCTACCTTCAGCGACACATCCGCGATTGTCTCGTCCCGACATATCGCACACGTCGCCGTGTTCTGATGCAAGCTATCGCGCAACAGTTGGGCCCTTTGGGAGTGACAAACGAGGTTCCAACAGACGAGGCCGGCCTCACGGGTGGCTTCTTCACCTACCTGCGTCTACCCTCCGATCTTCCAGTGGCCAAGACTGTAGCCGCCTTTGCACTACAGCACCACGCTTTGCGTCTCGCATTTGGGCACATGTTTGTTGTTTACGGAGACACTGGCAGTATTGCGCGGGCCGAGGCTACAGGTGGTTTTGCACAATGCATCCGGCTTTGCTGGGCCTGGCATGAGGAGGCTGAGCTGCGCGAAGGTGTGTCTAGGCTGGCGGCTGCGATTACAGAGATCCGCGCAAGAATGAAACGAGGGGACGACATTGGAAGTGGGCTGTCTATTGGGATTCGGTGACCTTATTTGGTTGATAGATGGTAAGGACATCGATTCTTTTCATATTTAGCACATGCTCGAAATCACTATGAAATAAAGAAACAAGCATTTCCTTATAGTCGCTCTATGTTTACCTTGTATGCGTCCTATCTAGTTCCTCTTACAGGCTGTCCGATATAGCATTGATGGCTGCTGCTTGTTTGGCCATAGCTGGCAGCAAAAGTGCCAAATCACGGCCTGACATAGCAAACCGCACAGCTTTATGCCTCTTGGCAAACGCTTCCAGAAGGTCCGGACGTGGCTCTAAGCCACCGAGTCCTACAAACACGGCACGTCCATCGGTGCTAGCCTTCTCGGCCGCAGTAGCAATCTTGGCCACGGTCGACTGGAATAGATCCGAGTCATACTGGCCGGGAATACCAAGTCTAAGTGCATTTATGTTAGCTTGCAATATGTGAATCTCGAAGCATCAAGTGGACGAGCACTTACTCCATCGTCAAATCCGCACAGCCGATCAGAAGAGCGTCAATACCAGGAACAGCCGCAATAGCCCTGCTTTGTCAGTACAGTGTTTGCTCGACTGATTTCTAAACTTGTGCATTATGCTCACTCAACATTATCCACGCCCTCCTGCGTCTCAATCATCGGCATGATAAGCACCTCGTCGTTGACGACAGCTGCGATTGTGTCGTAAGACAGTGTTGTGGTGTATTGTGTCATGGCCGTCACCATTGTTACGGAACGATGTCCCATGGGTGGAAATTTGGATGCGTTCACACATGTCTTCGCCTGCTCAACCGTGTTGACGTGTGGCACAATAATAGCCTGTGCACCCGAGTCCAGGCATCGTGAGATCCATTCAGGAGCACAGGTTGGCACCACCACCATCGGCGTGATTCTGTTTGTCAGTGGCTCGTAGGAAATAACATGGGAAACCAACGGAATAACTAAAACCTACCCCACGTTGAGACACGACACGGCAACATCTTTCATGGTCTCCATGCTCATGGCCATGTGCTCCAGGTTCATCAGCACCGCCGAATATCCGGCACGCTTGGCAACCAGCGGGATCTCTGTTGAAAACGCGACACGCATGCCGAACGAGTGCGCAAACTTGTTCTCACACATCAGCCGCTTCACAAGGTTAGGCCGGCAAACCTCGCGCGCAAGCGCTAGCTTTTCATCGTGTGTAGACATTGCGAAGCAATACCAGGGAGCACTGCACTAATCGTTTGTTTTTTCCGAACAACAGAAACGACAGAGATGGTCTCAGTGTCTTGTCATTCTACAAATGCTTGCGACGCGGCCTCTCTTACACGTATGAAATCATCGGAGGCCACTTAGCCTCCGTCGGAGTAGCCCCGATCTAATCTATCGCCTCCGACAGGAACAGGGATCCGGCCGACGCCTAGCACAGAGACTATGGAGATCTTTGATAACGCCTACCACCCAAACCCCTCTTATTCCTGGCAGCCAAGCTATTCTGGTGCTTGACCACTCGGACTGTGCTCGTCTTCTATGTGACGTTGAAGCTGTGTGTGGGTCGCCAATCCTACAGAGCCCGCCACCTCTATTCAGGGCTATCACAGACGCAACTTCCGGACCAGTAGCAATCACAAACATACCAGGTGTGCTCTAGGTCTAGCAAAGATAGCGTCTGATTGTCTGGTTACCTCCCTTGTTATTTCGCCATACATGACTCCATGGAAGCGTATAATATATCCGAGTCTCGTGCTTCTGTCTCCTCTACAGCAGCTTTCTTTCGATAGTTGCTCACGTCCTGCTGCCAAACTCAGTGACAAACGCGATCATGGAGAAATCTCGTCAAGAATCCATTACACAGCCGTCGGTGGCATCGGTCACACCAGAAGAAATCCCTAAGGTTTCATTTGGGAAGAAGATCCTCTACCATCTGTGGGATGCCGACCAGCATCTCAAGTCGCCAGAGGAACGGGCTTTGGTGCGAAAGCTCGATTTCGGTATTCTCATTTGCACAACGCTGGCTTGGTGGATGAAATACATTGACCAAAGCAACATCACCAATGCCTGTAAGTTCTTATTATTGATCGAAGATCTTATTTCCACTTCGAGGCTAACTCTCTCAGATGTGTCGGGCATGAAGACAGACCTTAACATACAGGGAAATGAGTACACTTATATGCTGAGTATGCTACCATAACTATTCCACCTTGGAAACAAACATTGACAACTAACTCCACCAGTGTGCTACACGATTTCCTTTGCTATTATGCAGATTCCGTCAAACATAATTGCGCTCAAAGTTCGCCCGCGGATTTGCTTGGTCATTTGCGAATTTGGCTGGACCGCTTTTACGTGAGATTCTCCCGATATCACGGCCTTACCCTATTCCTAACACACATACAGTTTCGCTCAAGCTGGTGCCAAAAGTAGCTCCCAGATGTACGCCTTCCGGTTCATGGTTGGATTCTTCGAGTCGGCATTCTCGCCCATTATCATCTTCCTTCTCGGTACCTGGTACACAAAGGCAGAGCTTGCCAAGCGCTTGGCTATCTGGCATATCACTGGTTTCTTTGGCCAGGCTACTTCAGGCTTCCTCCAAGCTGGCATCCATGCTTCGCTAGATGGTCGCCTCGGCCTTGCTGGCTGGCGTTGGATGTTTATCAGTACGTTGCTCTACATGGACGAAGTACACTCAAGCTCACTCTCTAACTGCCTTCACTTGACAGTTTGCGGTTGCATGTCTCTCCCAGTTGGTATTGGCATCTGGGTCTTCCTGCCGGATTACCCACATAACACAACCGCCTGGTATATCACAGAGGCCGACAAAAAGCTCGCCATGGAACGTAGTGCCAGGTCTGGAAAGGCCGAGATTACTGGCACCATGGATCTCAAACTCGTAAAGCGCATGTTCGGCAGCTGGCGTTGGTGGACGCTGTGTATCATGTATATTTTCGTGAGTATACTATGCGTTCCAGGCAATTGAATATACCGGCTAACTATTAAAGTATGGGAACTCATGCCAAGCGAACAACTACTTTGCCATCTATTTACGTAAGTGTCTTTCGGTCGCACCATCAAAGCTCTGCTCGATCTAACAAGGCATAGAAAAATCTGGCTACTCCGTCACCAAACGCAATGTAATTCCCGCTTGTGGAAACATTGTGACCATGTTCTGCGACTTTACTTGGAGTTTACTGTCCGATATGACTGGGAATCGAGCATACTGGATGATTGGACCGTTGGTGAGTAGATCTCTACAGTAAACGCACCACTGCTCCCTTTTACTAACACATTTGGGTAGCTGTGCACCACTGTTGTGGGCTCTTCTATTTTGACGGCTTGGCCAGACGCAGATCTGCCTAAAATTGTTGCATTTTTCTTCTGTGCTGGCGGTTACGTGACCGCAGTTGCCTGGGTACGTTAGATTTTCTTGTAACCTCTTGTCGGTTTTCCTTCTAACACAGCAGACCTGGACAAATGAAATCAATAACGGCAGTGCCGAGGAGCGTGCCCTTACAATCTCAAGCATGAATGGACTTTTCTATGCCACTAGTAGGTTTCCTCATGCCTCAAGATGGAGTTTCGTTGGTATAATAATTAACCAATTTCGCAGACTCTTTTCTTCCCATCCTTCTCTTTCCGCAGACGATGGCACCGTCTTTCCGGCACGGTTTTCCCGCTGTTCTCAGCTTCACATTAATTGCCATCGTCCTGATCTGTAAGACACAAACTTTGTGCTTGCCACGAGATACCTGTTGACTGACCAAATTCCAGTATTGACGGACTTCCTCCATAAGCGACAAATGCGCCTAGAGGCAGAAGCAGCGGTTGCTTTACCGCCTGCAGAAAACCATGGAACAGAGAGTGACAAGGATCATGATAAAAAGGTCATCGATCCACCCCACAGCGTTGAGATCTTGTAAATGGTACCACACTAGCCAGTAGGATGATAGTTTTCTAGGTTTATGTCGTTGGCTATTTAAGGATGCCTATTTAGTGTTTTGTCAGTCATACTTTGATTACTCTTTATGCTTAGCTCCGGCTCTCGGATTATTTAACTTATTACGCCCAGCTACCACGAGCACTTGCACCAGATCTTAATTATTAATCCTCAAAAAACAGAACCTCTCAGACCACTACTTCCCCACTCGAAAGTATATATATCCAGCTTGACACCGAAGGCTCTCCCAATTGACGCGACTATTTTATATCGCTTGAGCAGCAGCAGCAGCAGCCAATACTTTAGCCATGGCCACCACAGCAGTTTTTCGATATGCCGATCCGGCCACAATTGGTGGCGCTGGCTCTGCCACCAAAGCTTGGAACAAGGTCGACACTGATGTCACTTCATATAGTCGCGCCGAGCGCAAACGCTCCGTCCATGATCTTCGCGCTGCCGCAGCGAAGTCTAGACAAGACGGTTCTCCCAGCTTTGGGGTGGACGTCTCTGGATTTGGGCTGTACAAGGAGCCGGCTGCCGAGAAAAGCTTTCTCGACGATGCTACCGTCCGTGGCGGCTACTATGCCGAAGTAGAACAGCTGCTGCGTGACAAACTGTCCACACCAACCGAACCGGTGCGCCGCATCGTCATCTTCGACCACACTATCCGTCGCCGAGACCCTACGTCGGCCCGTCAGCCAGTTCAGCAAGTGCACATCGACCAAACACCACCAGCAGCAGCAACACGTGTGCGACGACACGTTGCTAACGTCGAAGAGGCCGAAGAACTACTCCGGGGTCGCTTCCAGATCATCAACGTATGGCGACCAATAGGCCATGCAGCGTCGGATGCTCCGCTTGGTTTGATAGATTGGCGCACGACGGAGCCAGCAGATGCAATCCCAGTGGATCTTTTGTATCCCGATTGGACAGCAGAAGCAAAAGGTGCCAACGGTGTTCGCGACAACGATGACCGGGGTAAAGAGGTGCTCCCGGATCCGGCATTGGCGAGATCTACGGAGGGATACTCTGTCAAGGGTAGGTGGCTGAATCCGGCGTTCACTCTCGTCAAGTCTTCGTTTCGCTAACTATTATAGGCGAGACATATACCGTGATTCCAAGTGACAAGCACAAATTCTACTACGTTAAGGACATGACGCCTGACGAGGTGCTTCTCCTCAAGTGCTTCGACTCTCGTAGCCAGGTTCACACAAATGGCCGCCCCGGCGTTGCTGACTGGTCACCGCATACTGCTTTTACCGACCCAAATACGCCTACAGATGCCAAAGGTCGGCAAAGCATCGAAGTCCGTTGCTTGGTGTTTTATGGCGAAAAATAGAATTGCCATGTGTTGTGAGCAGTATTGATGAGATGTACTACTTCAATAGGAATCGGATCTGAGGATTCTGACACACTGTGAACTAATCAACCATTGTCGATGGATAGCCCTAAGACCATACACGATGCCAGTTAGAACATTGGAGTGGGTTTGGCCCTAACACTACAGGAGCTTTTTACGGCTTAGCGATGCTTCAAGGTATGAGCTTTTGTGGATGTAAATGCGATTATTGGAAGCTCTTAGATTTGCATTTGTCAGCCGCGGTTGTGCCAAGCCTGTACGTATTTATGTTCAGCATCACCTTAAAGTGGCTTTGAAGCAGAGCCGGTCTTTCCATGGCATACCGACACAAATTTACAATATAATCTATGCTGCTCTAACTGTCGTTATACTCCGTTGTGGCTGTGATGCTAGAAATGCATAATCGAAACGAGACCAGAGAGGGGCAAAGAAATGAGGGGCACCTTCCTGAATTGTGCCCCCGCACTAATGGGGACTCGATTTGAATGGTGAGGAATAAGGTAAAGCCGGTTCGTTGCGATATGGAAATACGGTTGCAATTTCCATTTGGAGGTATTTTGATTAAGTAAACGTCAGCCCAAAGTCAGCATCTTCGAACCCAGAACAGCCGTTTATTCAGAAAAGGAACGAGGAAGGAGCGCAGGAAGGAGCGCAGGAAGCACCTGCTTCATATACATTGCTCACTCGCCGCTATCCTAGAGGCATGTTGCTATCTGGCCTATCAATCGCGCCTTCCTTATCAATACACTCATTAATACCATCGCGCTCCTTCGGTTTACTGTCCTCTATTTTCTCTCCATATTTTCTTCATCCACAAATTGTCTCTTCCACCCTGCCATTAATTTTACCATACCTAAAGCCCAACCGGCACATAGCTCCTGTTCGTTATCTATCAACATCTCGTGCCCAACAAAAAGGCCCAGTCATGAGTGCCACCGACGCCGCTGCTGCTGCACTTGCCGCTCGGACTGCGCACGAGGCAAGCATCAAGCGGAATCCTCATCCTGATTTCAACAAGGTAGAACAATCTCGTCCAGACTTTGATGCCTCCACTCAGTGGCACTATACCAAGACGCCGGATCCGAACTGGCAATGGGGTTCTGGTGGCAATGATGGCGGCGCTTCCCTATCCAAAGACCATGTTGAGATCGACCCTCATGAGCCCGGTCGTCCTCCTACTTTCAATTACAAGCTTCTCATCTCGGCCATCATTCCGCGGCCGATTGGTTTTCTCAGCACGCTTGCCAAAGATGGTGCGTGTAAAATGTAGTGCCTTGTGACTTGATCGGCTCTGACACCGCGTTATAGGCAGCTCATCTAACCTAGCCCCCTTTTCCTACACCAATATGGTTGCGCACGATCCGCCTACCTTTGTTATTGGCATCTCGGGCGGCCTCGATAATGCCAAGGATTCGTTAGCCAATCTTGCGGCAACTGGAGAGTGTTAGTACTGACATATTGCATGGAGACTCCATGAATATTGTTACAGGCCGTTGTCCACTACTAACTTTTACCTCCTATCCTCATAGGCGTTCTAAACATCATTTCGGAGCATTACGTCGAAGCAGCCAACTCAACGGCGGTTAACGCGCCGTACGGAATTTCAGAGTGGGCGCTGAGCGGCCTACACCAAGCACCGAGCACTCACATCAAGCCCCCGCGCGTCAAAGAAGCCATTTTTGCCGTTGAATGCAAGCTTGTCGAGCTCAAGGAAGTGGCAAGCCGTGCCAAGCCAGGCAAAACGTCCAGCACGATCGCTATCCTTGAGGGCGTCAACTTCTGGGTGCGGGAGGATGCCATCAATGAGGAAAAGAATATGATCGATCCAGCCGTAAGTAATCCTTCATCCGCTCCATCCCACGCTTTGCTAATGGCTGTGAACCAGGTTCTCCGCCCTATCAGCCGTCTAGGTGGGATCACATATGGCCGCAGCATTGAAGGATTTGAGCTGCTCCGGTCTGATATATCCTCAGTCTCGAAGGCCGAAAACGGTGACGATCTCTTGGAGAAAGCTACTAAGCCCTAGGCTCTCTTATGGGTATATGCATAGACTTCTCTCCGATTTTATTCTTGCTCAATATGAGAAAGGTGGTTGGTTAGCGCCCCATTACCAAAAATAGAAATAGAATAGAGATGTATTAAAATTCCTTCTGCAACCTCCCAAAACGTGTAAAACCTTCTTCCGCCACCAGTCGGTAGCCGTAGAGTAATGCTCCAGCGTTCGGCTTGCACCAGCGGGCAAAACAGCTAAAGCCAAGATCCAGTAACCAACACGTAGGCATTCAATGACGAACTACGACATACGTGACCCGTCCCTCGATCAACTTCAATTTTATGTATTTGTGGCTTCTATGGCCTGGATATTTTAAACAGAGTCTCGACGCCGTAAAGGCGACGTCCTCATCCGGGAGTATATGGATCCTTCTCTTCGAATTGTGCTATAAACCCTAGAGCCGACCAATTCTGGAATAAGCTTGATACGAGAAAATGATATTTACTAGTGCGCGAAGACTAAATTTCTGAGATACGTATGTATATATATATATATATGTATTTGTTGAACGGGGAGTCCTTCGATATTAGACGTGGCTTAGCACAACCCTTGTTTAGTATAGAGACTGCATATCGTTCCTCGTCTCTAATTCCTTTCACTTTTCGGAGCTCCATGTTTCTCAGATGACTTGCGGAGCCTCGCAACAAATCGAGAGGGAAGTGGTACTCTTCCAACACGGAGGCTACAGCCATGTTGATAGGAGAGTCCATCTGCAACTTTCTGCATTACAATAGGCCAGCGTTTCCTTGTATCACAGTTCAGATCATTGCACCAAAGTATTCCGAGTGCCAAGCTGTCTGCGTTCCACTTGAAAGAAGAAGGATCGGCTGATGACAGTATGTCGTGGTGGCTTGAGGGAAGGCACAAATCTATCTCTCTCGTGCAGACCAGAGAAACACTATTTCCACTAACGCGAATCCACTTGTACACTGCATTGCACATGTTACAGGCATATGAGTGAGCGGAGTACTTCCCTGGAAGATGAATGTTGTCCTTTAAATGTGGCTCCGGGGCCATAAAGAACCCACGCCGAGAGATGTCGTTTTGGCTCAGGCACCGACAACACTCATCTCCAGTGTGAATGTGGTTTCTGCATAGGTATTGTTTGTCGTTTTCTTCATTCACTGGCCGCTCATCAAAACAGGCGCATTGGGCGGCTTCAAAGGGAAGCAGCAGCCGAGAGATGTCTTGCGTCATATGGGGGCAGAGCAGGTGGGAGAACTTCTGCTGACGAGACAGAACGAGGTTCCTCAGCTGCCCTCTGCTCAGGAGCTCTTTGTGGTCTAGAGTGAATAATTCAACACGCCAAGTGATGAACATGCGGTCCTCGTTTTTGGCAACTCTTCCTCCACGTAAGCCTACTTTTCGAACACATTCGCAAGTAATATCGAGGTCTTTCTTGGGTGTCCAGGTTGGGTTGTATCCGTATCGCAGCTGGATTGTGGTCAAATCCAGCCTAGAAAATGAGCTGTGTGGACAGACTTTCATTTTCGTCTCCCAAGAAATGCATTTGCGTCTCTCCATGTTGTGATCTTGGCGTTCCCTTGGCGTGAATAGAAGTCGGTGATGCCAAAGTTTGCAACAACTGCACCGCAGTGTGTCACTGAAACTAAAATCAGGCTCCGTGGACATCACTGAAACTCCCCTCTTATAGAAAGTCAAACAATCGTGGCAGAGATTCGCATATTTCCGGCCGTCAAAGCTGTTGTGGAAGGGAAACAATTTGAGGGTGCTAGAACATTGCTGCCAAGGAGATCGACCGAGACAGTTCCGGCGCAGTTCGCCTCCTTCCGAGTAACAGGGATAATGATCATCAGTATGGTCAGTCCTGCTAAGGAAAAGAATGCAAGACCGTCTTAGCCTTTCTTTGGATACACAATCCAGTGAGTCCTCGATCTTTCGAAGCACCAGCTCGGGCAGCCTGTGTAAAATTGAAAGCCTTTTGTTCCGGAGCTCGCTCGCAGTCCAGCGAGGGTGTTCGTCGGGCTTGGTTTTGACTTTCGCTGAACCGCGAGGACACAGCCGTGGCTTTTTGTCTCTTTTTGGGCCACGACGGTAGCTTAGTCTTTTATCGTCGATGCGACTAAGAGCTCCGCATTCGACGGGGCTTTTGTCCCCAGCTAAGTGCAAAACAATTTTCGACAAGTCTGTGCATATTTTGTTTGGCGAAGAGATTGGTGTATTTTTGACACCTTGGGCCACCTTCTGGACCGACTTGGGAAGCCGCAGTGTGCGGCGCTTTCTTGGATAAGTTTTTGTCATTGTGGACCTTTAAAACTGCCGATGTTGAAAATAGGGTGCACAACTTCCATTTCATTCTCGATGGGATATATCCGTGGAAAAGAATTATCGCGAGATACTTGTGGTGGGAAAGAATTGATTTTTATTTTGTCCGTTGGCAACTTATATATTTTACTGTAGAAAGGGCGACTTATGTAAGTTGAGTCTAAATTGCTATCGAATCACCCACACTGTTCTACGAGAACCTTAATTTGCATTTTCTTCAACCACGCTTGTAGTTACTCATGAACGTGCAAAGAGAAAGAAAAAATGGAGTTTCTATCTATAAACGAATAAACTCAAAGACACGTGTTGGCGTTAAGCATGACGTTCACGATCATCTCTCGCACGTAATTTTATGAAGGCTTACTTTCAATACTATTTGGGAAGAGGTTGCTGTCCAAGTTGAATTTGTACGGAAATTATTTTTACTCGAAAAAAAAACCCACATTAAGTAGCTAAGTTACATTTACCCGGTCAAAGAGTGCTTCATGTCTGCTAGTCGAGTTTGGGTCGAGATATGGCTTTTCGCCAATGCTGAGATAACCAATACGGTCGATACTAAGGGAAAATTCTGGCCTACAACGAATGAATGAGAAATTTTTAAAAAATAAATGACTGATATAAATCGCGGGTAGGGGATAATTCTACCTTACGTAGCCGCATGTAGAGTTGAGCGGTTATCCCAAATAGTAACATCTCTATTAGTGACATGCGTGGGATGCCACCGCTTGTGAAGAACTTGATCCAGCTAGTACAAGACCTAGGCAAAGCTTTTCGGCATTTATAAGATGTTTACGGTTTCAAAGATGCAAATATGCATGACCAGGAAGGGGGGAGGGGTTGGCAAAGACCAATAGACAAATGCGGCAATATGCTGCGGTATAGACGGCTAGAGAGCGGCACAGTTAGTAAATAAAAATATCAGAATAGTCGATCACGACGGCTTATAATCAGCTAAAAGATATGCCAAAGACACGCTTATCTCCCTTCTCACAATGGTAAATAACAGTCTAGTAAATTATATCATTAAATAAAGTGAATAAAGAAATACAGCGATAAAGAGTGATCTTGCCCACCCTGACGTAATACTAGCTCAGCATTAGACACGGCTAACATACGCAGACTTCTCCGTCAACTCTTTGGTAGTGTTCTCCTCGCCGAGTACCTTCTCGCCAACTAATACGGCCGTGGAGGCATTGTCGTCGAAGATGCTGGAGAGTTCCTCGAGAGTGTATCCTTTAGTCTCTGGGAAGAACATCCAGATTAGGAACAGCCAGCCCATGTTGAAAACAAGGAAGACAAGGTAGTATTTCCAGGTAATGGCCTGCATCGCAATGGGATTAACATAGATGTTGATGATGAGGGCGATCTGTCCGACGACGTTTTTGAGAGCCAGGCCCTTGGAGCGCATGTAAAAGGGCATGATCTCGGTGGTGTAGGAGTAGAGCAAGGGGTTGCAGGCGACGTTGTACATGATGTCGAAGAGGAAGAGGCACACAATGACGCCGTAGCCAGCACTTTGCTTTCCCTTCTCCTGGTAGACAGCGGACAGGGCAATAAATGGCACAAAAATGATGATCATGCTGATGTAGGAAAGCATCCACAGGGGCCGGCGCCCCATGCGGTCGGTGAGAAAGGCGCCAATGATCGACGAGATGAAGTTGGCAATGTTGAGGCCACCGTTGATGCCAGTTCTGCAGCAGTGTTAGCATGGTTCACACAGTTATCACTGACATGAATTAATACGGGCGATATGGTATCTTACTGTTGTGTGGTACCGCTGATGCCGACACTCGTCAAAATGGTGCTGAAGTAGTACGTGATAATGTTTTGGCCACACCAGAGAGTCATGAGCACCATGATCGTGACGATGAAAATGCGCTGCAGGTTGGTCTTTTGCGTCAGCAGCGCGCGCCAGGTGACGCCCTCGTGGGCGCTCTCGATGGCCTCTCGGATCTCGGCAACCTGTCTAGTGACGGCGATGTCGTCCGTGTTGCCGTTGCCGTGGTACTTGGCCAGGACAGCTGTTGCTTCTTCGATGCGGCCCTGTGAGACCAGCCAACGGGGGCTCTCCGGCAAAAAGCAGACCACACACAATACGCAAAACGGGATTAAGCCCTGCAGAAAGGACGGGATGCGCCAGTTCCACTTGTCCATAGCATCCATGTGGCTCGTGCCGAAGCAGGTCCAGGCGACGATGATGCTGCCGAGGTACCAAACGGGGTTGAAGAACGATACAATGGGACCACGGAAGCGTGGGGGCGCCAACTCGCTGAGCAGCGCCGGGCCAGCACAGGTGATGAAGCCGACTCCAAAGCCAAGGATCAAACGCGACCCCATGTACTGGTTCCGGCCTTCTGAAAAACCCTGGAAAAGAGCACCGGCCACGGTGAAGATCTGGCCTAGAGCCACACCAGCTCTGCGGCCCCTGAGGATGTTAGAGGTGTCTTGGTTTTCTTTTTGGGTTTTTTTTCTTTCATTGGCACAGGTATCATAAAAGAGGAACACACCATCGGTCACAGATATAGGCGGCAGGGATGCTGCCAGCTAGGCATCCCATGAAGTAGATGGCAGAGATGAGGCCTCTGTGATTTGCGTCGGGGTAATCCATGTCTGTTCGCAATCTTCATGTTAGCCAGCCAATCCGTGACCCTACCTGCCACAGAGTCGTTTCTGGAACCTCAGCTGTAACGCACCTTTCTTCCACCGCGCAAAGCTTTGTAGATTGGACGTGAGGGTAGCATCGTAGCCGGTGCAGACTTGCGTAAGGTAGATGGTGATCATGGGAAACAGCAGAGTCCGAATGCCCTTATCACAATACCACGGCAGCTGCGTCTCCATCGTAGCCAAGACGGCAGAGGGCGGCTGGCGTGCCTGACGGCGCACCCACGAGTACGGTTGAAGAAGCATGGCTGAGGTTGGGGACGGTTCTTGGCACGGTTGACAGCAACGGCCGACACAATGTGTTTGATGAAGAAAACATCACAACGGCAGAACTTGACAAGGTCGTGCTGTGTGTCTTAAGACATACTGTCTCCGTGGAAACTACCTGCTCCGTACATGGTGATGCCGGGCAAATCACCAGCAGGCTATCTCGGAAGATAAGCAAGAAACAAGTGGCCCTCACTAACTTGCCGTATCTTATCTCACATTTCATTGTCAATAAAGTCTGGGGTTGAGGATACAATGGGACACTACACACGCGACGGGAAAAGGGTCACTAGTCCCTGATACTAGAGAGCTAGAGTTTAGTTTTAATGGACCATGTTAGCACGCTGTGGGAGACGTGGCACCCATTTCCCGTCGCATATATTTATCCACTAGTTAGCTCAGGGACCTACTCTGTACATCCTATCTACCGTCTACTATTTAAAGATGCGTCCATCCATATCAATATAACCTGGGGTAGCAGGGAATAATTACACACTAAAGTAGCATCCGACGGGAAACGGACAATAGAAAGGAGAAACTAGTTCTTCACGACGGGATACCATGCTGAATCTATACTAGAAAGGTTGAGGCTGGTTGAGGCTGCCACGTTGATTAGCGTGTTGTTATGGCAGTGGCACATCGCGAGAGCCGGCATACGGAACAGAGATTTTCATCCAACAGCAGTGAATGTCGTCAGCCCAACACCCACAAACAACTACAGTCCTTTTCGCAATTCGAAGCGAAATCTAGATAAGACCGCAGAGTTCAAAATATAACAATCATAGATCACAGGAGTCACAACAACCCATACAGCCTATACCTATCAGAACAAAAACCATGGCCCCGAGTGCCTTAACCACCGAGACCTCCGATGCCTTGCCCGTGGTGAAGCCGCTTGCTAAGTTCGTGCCGCTCGCTGTATGGGATTTGATGGTGTATTGCGGCTGACGGTAAACAGGACACAGACGCCGAAATGGCTCGCAGATCTTGACGCGAACGGCTATGCGGTGGTCAAAGGAGCCATTCCGCTGGAGAGGGCAATCCAATACCAGACGGAGGCGCACGCATGGCTGACGTCATTTGGCACGGCACTGGACTTGTCTGCACCGCATACGTGGGTGAAGGAGAATATGCCCGTGCAGAGCAAGATCAACACGTTCCACGGCTACGGCGTGGCGCACGAGAAATTCATGTGGGAAGCGCGCATGGAGCCCGGTGTGCTGCAGGCATTTACTGCCATCTGGGGCACGGACAAGCTGCTCGCGAGCTTTGACAGCCTCAACATCACGCTGCCGAACCGGCGCGACATCGCGCGCAAGGGGGCCTGGGAACACGTGGACCAGAGCCCACTCAAGCGTGGGCGGCACTGCGTCCAGGGCATCCTCAACCTGTCGCCGTCGGGGCCCGAGGATGGCGGGCTCGTCGTGTATCCCGGCAGCCACCGGTTGAGCGATGAGTTTTTCGACACGCAGACAGACCGCGCCACGTGGAGCTCGCTCGACCGCTTCTTGTTCGACGAGGCCCAGCTCGCCTGGTTCAAGGCGCGTGGCAGCCCGCCGGTCAAGGTGTGTGCCGAGGTGGGCGATCTCATCGTGTGGGACAGCCGCACCATCCACTACGGCGCAGAGCCGACGGAGCTGAGCCAGCAGATACGCACGGTGATCTACGCGGCCTATACCCCAGCGCGGCTGGCCAGCGCCGAGCAGTTGGCGCTGAAGCGGGAGGTGTTTGCCAAGTTTGGAGGCACAACGCACTGGCCGCACGACAACATCGTGGCGCGGTCAACGGAGACCCTGCTCGAGGACGGCACGCGCGATCCGCGCGACCGCAATGAGCCGCTGCAGGTGCCGTCCATGTCGGACCAGCTGCTGAAGCTCGCAGGTGTTAGGGCGTACTAGGACAGGTGTATGTATTGATAGGATGGCGTGAAGGTACTATATCAGAATCTGTATTCGCGGATGTGCTGTTCCCTTTTAGGTTTAACGCGTCGCTTAATTTGGTGTAACGTATTTTTCGACGCCGTGCTGTGTGAACCTTATCTGTACTTATCTGTACCATGTGGGCCTGAAAGTGAATTGTCAGGCCACTTTGAAAATGTCTGCCAAAGAAGTCCACTTCTGAAACCTCCAAGATCAAGCTTCCCGTAAACATCCATCTGTGCTTGGCCAATACCCAATACCGTCGCCATGCCGCCCAAAAAGGTTGAAGCCGTCAAGGACAATGTCGTTGCTTTCGGAAGGGTTCGCAAGAACCTCAAGATGGGATGCGTTGGTCTGCCGAACGTGGGAAAATCAAGTCTGTTCAATCTCTTGACCGAGCAGAGCGCCGCGGCAGAGAACTACCCCTTTTGTACAATTGAGCCCAATGAGTCGAGATGTGTTGTTCCCGATGCTCGATACGTAAGTCGAGATGCGCAGCAGACTGCAGGATTCCTCAGAAAACTCCCAGCGGGTGGCTGAAACTGACAATGCATGCAGGACTTTCTCTGTGACCTGTGGAAACCGCCATCCATGTATCCACCGTATCTACAAGTTACCGACATTGCCGGCCTGATCAAGGGTGCGTCCCAGGGCGCGGGGCTTGGAAATGCCTTCCTGTCGCATATCCAGGCCGTTGACGGCATGTTCCACATTGTCAGGTACAGCACAGCACCCGCGGCTTCCATGCGGCGCCTCGCGCTAACTCAGACGCCATAACAGAGCATTTGACAACGATGAAGTGTTGCATGTCGACGACTCGATCGACCCCGTCCGGGACTTGGGTCAGTTCATCCCAGTCTCTTGGGTAGTCAGACCAAAGCTAACCGCTATGCCATTCTAGATACCATCCAAAGCGAGCTTTGCAAGAAGGATCTTGGTTTGTGCTTGTCCTCTAGCCCGGCTCGACGCCAGCTAACCCACTGTTGTAGACATTCTGCAGAGGTGCATCATTGCCGAGGATGCAATCGTCAAAAAGGCGGGCGGCAAATACAAAATGCTACCCCTCTTCACGGAGACGACGACAAAGATCCGAGACGTGAGCCTCCCACTTTCTGCCATTTTCCCCATCTCATAGGTCCTCTCGGTCCTCTAGGCCCTCCCCAGCTGTCAGTTCGCTTGTAGACATGCTCACAAAACCGCGACATAGATGCTAGAAAAGGACAAGCCAGTACGCGACGGAAGCTGGACACCGGCGGAGATTGCTCTCATCAACGAGAAGATACAACTCATCACCACCAAGCCCGTCATCTACCTCGTCAACTTGACCATGAAGGACTACCTCCGCCAGAAGAGCAAGTACCTGCCGGCGATTGCCAAGTGGGTCACCGAGCACGGAGGCACTCCCCGCGACATTGTCCCCTTCTCCATCGAGTTTGAAGAGAAGCTGCACAGCATGAAGGACGATCCCGCTGCAAAGACCGAGTTCCTCAAGGATATCAAGGTCAAGTCCAAGCTGGACAAGATCATCACCGAAGGCTTCACCAAGCTCGGTCTGCAATACTACTTTACCGGTTTGTTTTTCCTCTGTCTACACTTTGGCCACCCCCCTAATCCTTTGGGTGGGAATTCCGTGCTGACCCGTGCGTACTTCGTTATATAGCCGGCGAGAAGGAGGTCCGATGCTGGACTATTCCCGGGGGGGCCCTGGCACCGCAAGCGGCTGGAGCCATCCACAGCGATTTCGAAAAAGGATTCATCAAGGCGGAGGTGGTCGCCTACCAAGACTTCCACGATCTGTGTGAAGGCGGCAAGTCCATGGGCCCGATCAAGGCTGCTGGGAAGTACCGACAAGAAGGAAAGTCTTATGTACGTGCTACCACGCAGAACCCCTCCCGATGCTGCAGCACTGACTTTTTATTTTATTTTGCCCACAGGTCGTCCAAGACGGCGATATCATCCACTTTCAGTTCAGTACGTTACAATTCTTCACCGAGACGACTCTTTTTTCCCTTGCCAATGTTGATTGTGTGGGCCGTGCTAACCATCCGTCTTAGACGTTTCCAACAAGAAATAGAGTTACCTCGTCGAGGGCCAGCCATGGAGGTGTGGATTGGATAGCAACTAGTTATACTAATCAAAATAAAAGTAGACCAGGCTGTAGCTCGGCTAGGTGCTCCCATGGCACGGATGCGCCATTGTTCGTACTACGCCAGAGGTCGTTCAGCAGGCGCTGAGCCGTGGCGATGTGCCCAAAGCCGACTGTCGTTTTGATGACATTGATGCGGTACTCAACGGTGAGTCGGCTAGCCTTGGATGTGCTGGCAACGCCTGCCATGAAAAGGGGGAAGAGCAGATGGGCCTCGACCTTGGAGCCGGGCCGTATCAGCGACACGGCTGACAGGATGTGGTCCGCGACGCCTTGTAGGTGGTCCGCTGATCCAGTCGTCGGGTGTACAATCGGCGCCACCTGGCGCAGCCGCAGGATAGCAGACCACTGTACGGCAAAAGCGGCAGCGCGGATCTCAATGCTGTCGACCGTATGGGCTTCTGCCGGCGGGTCCCAGCTTTGCAGTGCCAGGTCGATGGCGCGGGCCTCGTCGCGGAACGCGGTCGCCGTGAGGTTGTGCCGGGGGGCGGCCAGCTGGCTGATCCGCTTCAGACATTGGTACAGCGGCAGGGCGACGCCGAATAGCGGGTGGATTGCTTGGACAGAGTCGACAGGCTGCACAGGTTGGACAGCACGCTCGGCCGGTGTCGCAGCAGCCCGAGGGTCCAGGTTGAACGAAATCGGGCTGATCGAGGCGATGCAGGCAAGATACTTGTAGAGTTCAACCAGAAAGGCAACAGCCGGGTCGTCCGAACAGACGAGGCTGGGCAGCAGGGCGTGTGCGCCGAGCAGGTAGAGCAGCCACTTGCGCGAGCTTCCCTCGCAAATCTAGACAACAGTTAACAGTGAGAAGCGCAGCGCAGATAGAGCACAGAGGACGACGTGCCTCACATAAACACAGCAGCAGTGTCGCGGTGAAGCCGGCCACGCTGGGCTTCGCGGCCTCCATCTCGACCTTGAGACCCTCGAGCGTGCGGTGGCGGTGGGCCAGCAGGTTGCGCTCGAAGTCGGGATAGACCTGGGCCAGATGGCAGGCCGACAGCGCCGACAGCGCATGCTTGACGAGGTCGTTTTCCAGCACCATGGGCACGAGCAGCCGCAGAAACGGGTTGGCCTCGTCGTCGACGACGACCAGCGCGCGTGCCACCGACTGCAGGAAGTGGTTCAGAAGGTGTCGCTCGCCCAGGGTCCAGGCGGCCAGCCGCTCCGGCGCGATGCCGGCCAGGTTGCTGAGCGCGTTGGACGGCAAGTTGCCCAGCTCGGCCGGCGGCTCGTCGTCGCTTGCGCGCGCCTCGGGCAGCACGTCCAGGGCGCTGCTGTGGGCCAAGTTGGCCACCTTGGCCGACTCGGCGCGCCGCTCCTCGACAATGACGGCGAGCCAGTCAAAGGGCGCACTGTAGGTCGGGGCCATGGCAGCCGCCTCGCTGTCGGGAAAATCAGCAGCGAAACTTTGCGGAGGCAGGACGGTGCGCGGCGCCCTCAGGTGGCAGCTGAGGCCCAGGCGGCGGCAGTCGCCACAAGCAGGGAGCCTCTCGTCGCATTTCTTGCGTCGTCTCCGGCAGTTGGTGCAGCCCAGAGAGGACCGGCCGGCGCGGATGCGGACATGGGGGCGCGGCACCACCTCCGCTGCGGCCTCTGGCAGCGCCCAAGCCGCCATGGCAGCTAGACTGCATGGCAGAGAGAGTCTTCGACAGCGCGCGCAGGGCACTTCTCTGGAGCAGACCGTCTTGATGGTCGCACATGTGTGGCAGGCCGTTCTGGGGCGGCCCATCGGTGCGTTCTGTGTGGATAGGCAGGGATGGTGATCGCGACGGGAAACGAGAGATAAGAGGGACTCGACTAAATAGAGGAGGATACCTCCGGAAAGCTGTGTGTCGAGGTATTGTTATCAGCCATGGTTAGCTCCAGGACTCCGTATGGGTGGTAGTACATCCGAATTGAGTATAGTCACAGTAGTGCAGTAGCGCTTATCGACAATCTTGCCGTGGTTCCAAGTCAGATGCTGTCAGCCGTCGAATCAGATGCACCAGAAGCGCCAGGAGGAGGTGACAGGGCCTATTAATAAAACTCCGTTCAGATGGCCTACGCGAACGCCGGCCGAATACCAGCAAAGGCCATGAGGACGACGCAGACTCTACCGAGACACGTCCACGAGCCGCCGGTTTGATAAGCAAGCAAAGCAAGCAGAACACACGAGTCACAACAGACTCCAAGTCAAGCAAAGGCAGGCCAACCTGCCCGCTTCACCATGTCACTGCCAGTTCTCATCATCGGTGGAGGCATCGTCGGCCTCACGCTGGCGCAGGGCTTGAAAAAGGCCGGCATCCCCTTCCAGGTCTACGAGCGCGACGCCGATGCCGATGCCAAAGCTGGCGGCTGGGGCATTACTGTGCACTGGGCCCTGCCCGCCCTCGCCGCCTGCCTGCCCGATGATCTGTATGCGCGCCTCACCGACATCCAGGTCGACCCGCAGCAGGGCATCCGCGACACGGGACGCTTTCTGTTTCTCGACCTCGCCACGGCCACGCCCGCCTACGTGATCCCGCCTAGCAAGCGCCTGCGCATCAACCGGCGCAAGCTGCGCACCTTGTTGTCCGAGGGCATCGACATCGCCTGGGGCAAGGCCTTGGTGCGCCTCGAGACCCCGGCGGAGGGTGGCGAGGGCGGCGTGGTCGCCCATTTTGCCGACGGCTCCTCGGCCGCCGGGTCGCTGGTTGTCGGCGCCGACGGCAGCAGCAGCCGCACGCGGCGCCAGCTCTTCCCCGATAATACCGCGGCGGCCCAGCTCTACACGCTGCCAGTGCGCTTCATGGGCGTCACCGTGCGCCTGACCGAAGACCAGGTGCGGCCACTGCGCGCCATCGACCCTCTTCTCTTCCAGGGCTCCCACCCTGACTCGGGCGTCTATATGTGGTACGCCACGCTGTCTACTCCCGAGGTCAACGGCTCCCAGGGTGCCGGCGCTGGTGTATACTACGAGGCGCAGATCAACCTCTCATGGATGGTGGCCGGGCCCGACGACGAAGTGCCCCCGACGCAGTCCGCGCGGCTGGCCAAGCTGAAGACACTGGCCCAGCCGTTTGAGGCCCGGCTGAGACAGGCCGTCGACGACATTCCCGACGGCACCGAAGTGCTGGAGATCCAGCTGCAGGACTGGCCGCCCTTGCCCTGGGACAACCGTGCCTCCACCGTGACCCTGGCAGGCGACGCAGCCCATGCCATGACCATGTACCGTGGTGAGGCTTTTAACCACGGCGTCACCGACGCCGCGCGCCTGGTTGAGAACCTTGAGCCGGCCTGGAAGACAGGTCGTGGGGGCCTATCAGCGGCCGTCGACGCGTACGAGGCAGATCTGATGACGAGGACGCGGCCGGCTGTCCTATTAAGTCGCCAGGCGTGTTTAGACGCTCACGACCTCAAGAACCTAAAGCCAGACAGCCCGCTGGTGAGTAAGCGAGCGCGTGTCATTGAAGATATTTAGTCGCTATATAGCGGTGGGCATGTTCGTTTCAATGAAATTACCATCAAGTTCTCATCTGTGACAGCATACATAGAATGCATATATGGCGTTTTTAGGCGAGTTTGTGGTGGATATGAAGTTACGAGTCATTTTATTTACAGAACGCCTTTACGCACGTAAAGCTGGCTAGAATCCCCTTGGTGATGACCGTTTAATAGTACGTCTTCGGATTTGTATCGCCGGCTCTCAAGTCTTACGCTTAATAAAAATTATTTAACATATTATAAGTTCTTACAATTCATATCGGGGCCGAGCAGTTCACTCGGATGATATCATCGCCCATGCTCTGGAGAATGGGTTCCCTGAGCGGTCAACAATCGACTCTAATATACGTGCCCTGCATCCCACATCTTGGTACATCTTCGAGGAGACAAAATATCGCACATCTCACGTCTCGACCACACTGCTGCAATGCGAGAAACCAGCATTCCCATATGCCAACCTGTCACACATCACCAAGTGAATCTTAGAGTCTCGTTGTTGCAGAGTCTCAGAGTACCAGAATCTCGCAGCCCTCAGCATGAATGACGATGTAGATGACCCTTATCGGTTGCCGACCGAGGAGGAGCTGGCGGAACTACCCGAGTACTGGTGGCACAGGTGGCTGGTCGGCCCGATCATGCGAGGCGACCTGCCAGCCATCCGCCGGTACCTCGCCCACAAACCCGAGTGCCTGCACACAGAGTGTCCCAGCTACTACGACCCTTTCATCGTAGCCGCCCAGCGGCCAGACCCAGGCGCCCTGCGTCTCCTACTCGACCACTAGGCCGTGCACCCAACGCCGGACGCGCCGCCGCCCCACGAGCGCGGCGACTTGCTGTTGAATGTGGCGTGTAGGTACGGCGCTCTCTCGACGGTGCGCTACCTCCTCGACGAGCAGCCCACGCTGGCCGACCCCCATGCCCGCTGGTTCGGCCGCACTCCTATCCTGAAGGCTGCCGCGTCGTTGGTGCCGATGTGTTCGCGACCACGAGCGACCATGCGCACGACACTGTTGGGTATTTGTTTAAAAAAACCGGCACCTTCGAGAACGTGACCCTCCTGCACTTCGCCGCCTTTTTTGGAAACTATGCGGGCATCGAGATACTCTTCGAGTCCTATGCGCATCATGGCCGCGACAGGATGGACGCCCTGGCCTACCGGGACCAATTTGGTCGGCTGCCAATTCACTACGCCGCGGCCGGGCGGCCGGGGGCCTTGAGAAACACGGACACGGACACGCACGTCGACGCCGTGACCTCAGCTCTGCTTCGTGTCCTCACAGACGGGGGAAACCCGCATCTCTCGAACGCGCGGGACCAGGACGGCGAGACGCCCTTGCTCTATGCTGTCTCGCGCAACCTCACGACGTACAGACCTTCCCTTCCTGTCGCCCGCTTCTTTTGCACGGATCTCCACGCCTCGGCCGCAGTGCACGGCCGCCTCGGCGAGGCCCCGCTGCACCGCCTGTGTTATGCTCGCCCCAACGACGTGCCGTGCAACATCGACACGAGCCCGGCGGCTCTGCTGCTGGAACTGGACAAAGGCTCTGCCGCCGACATCAATGCCCTCAACAATGCCCTCAACAATGCCAGAAACACGCCGTTGCACTTCGCGGCAAGGCGGCTTGCGGACGTGCCGGCGACACAGCTCTTCTCGGCCGCGGCGCCGGCGTGCGGATGCGGAACAAGAAGGGCCGGACGTCTCTCCACGAGGCGGCGGGAGGGCACTTTGGCTTTGCAGGACTTGATGTTACTGTGGAGGAGAGTATCTGAGCGCAGGACGCGATGCTTTTGCGTGGGAGTACTGACGAAGGATTTGTGCTCCAAAACAACCGCGGCGCTCTGACGGATGAGGCCGATGCGCATGGCAAGACGCCGAGGCAGATTGTGGAAGAGACGAGGGCGGCCTGGCGAGAGAGGGCAGCGGAACGGGCGAGACCTTGGGATGGTACAAGGGGCAGAGGCAGAGAGGTAGAGGGAGGGGGGGGAGAGGGGAGGAAGGGGCAGTGGGTGATGCCACTCGGGAATGCGCGCTCTACCGTGTACTCGCATCATCGAGAGTGCCATTGACATGGAGTGTTGTTGGAGGCGAATTACATGGCACTATATGTAATATTCATGGAGGAAGGCTTTTCAAAGATTGTGGTATTGGTGGCCGTCTGATTCCATGCTTCTGCTATTAATCAGGCAGCTGCTGCACTCTTGATGTAGTCTATAGTGTCCTGAATAAACTCGCGGGCCTGGTCCAGCGCTGCGTCCATGTGCTGGAATGGATGGGGCACACCGGCAAAGCGCTTGACCACCACCTTGTTCCCAGCCGCCTCCAGCTTGGCTGCATACGCTTCGCCCTCGTCCCGTAGAGGATCGCACTCGGCCGTCATGACCACCGTGACGTCCGCCATGCCCTTGCAGTCATCCAAGGCCAGGTCCGTGAGGTCTTGGCACCAGGCCGCGTCCTGTTCCTGTTCCGCCCTCTTGGCGGCGTCGTCCTTTGCCAGCGAATCCCACTTGAGCGTGTCGAACCACTTGAGCCGTGCCCAGTTGAGCAGCGGCGCAAACTCCATCTCCTTGAGTGACGCGTACGGCGCATCTTCGGGCTGCGCGAACTTCCGGATGTCGGCCACCGTCGGCGTGCCGACCACGACGGCCTTGATCGGAATCCCAGCATCGCGCGCCAGGTGGTTCACAGCAAAGGCAATGTTGCCACCCGCAGACACTCCGCCCAATGTCACAAAGGCGGCCTTGACATGAAAATTGCCCGCCTGCTCCAGCACGTGGCGCACGGCCGCGTAGCAGTCGTAAATGCCCGTCGGGAACGGGAACTCGGGCACCAGCCGATAGTCCACGTCCACCACCACCACGCCCGCCCGGACGCAAATGTGCCGGCAGATGTGTGACTCCGTCTCCAGGTCGCCGAGGCCCCAGCCTGGCAACTGTTAGTATGTCCTCTCGATGTGTGGGAACTGTCGGGGCGAGTTGCGTACCACCACCGTGGAAATCAAAATGCACCGGCCAACCCTCAGGTGGCGCCTCGCCCTGGGGCTCGTAGACGCGGATCGTGATGCGACCTGGGTACTTGGCCCAGCCGTCGATTTCGACCTCGTACTCCTTGCCACATGCCGGCGCCGGCGCCGTGCCGTAACCGTACAGTCGCGAGTACACCTTGCGCAGAACGGCGAGGTCGATGGGCCGGTTCGGCGTGTTAGCAACGTGCGTGTTGTAGAGCTCAATGAACTTGGGGTCCAGCCGGGGCAGCAAGTCCGCCTTGATCGGGTTTAGGGCCTCGTGGCCTACGCCTGCAGATGTCATGTTTAGAGCGGGCGCTTAGGACGTGTTGATACGAGGTGTGAATGGTAGATGTTGACGACTGTTGTTGCGACAAGTGTGGCGGCAGAGGTGCTTGATCTAAATCGCGAACGTGAGAAAAGACAAAGACGAAACAGAGATCCATGCATGCTAGCCAAGCTTTGTAAACGATAAGCAAGCCCAGCTCTATTGCCGGACGGGGCCGTTTCTGCGTCCGTCGCCTAGCGAATAGCGGGGGTCGATGTAGCTTATAGATACTAAGAGAATAAGATACGACGGGAAACGAAACGACGGGGGAGATTCGACGCACAAAGTGTCCAAAGTGGATGCGCCAAAAGCTGTAGTCAACGTTATGGGCAGTGTACCCCTGACGCCGTGTCCAGGTAGATATCACAGCGTCCTGGACCTAAACATGAACCAAGCACAACAGATATGGCATAGTAAACAAGAACGACCATGTCCAGCGGCCGCATCCTCGTCACCGGAGCCAACGGCTTCATCGCCGCCTACTGCATCGCCGAGCTGCTGGCGCAAAACTACGCTGTCGTCGCATCTGTCCGCAGTGCCGACAAGATCCCGGCCGTGCTCGACGCCCACAGTCACAACCCGCTGCTGACCACGGCCATTGTGCCGGACCTGACCAAGCCAGACGCGTTCGATGCCGCCATTGCCAGCTGCGACGGCGTGCTGCATCTAGCCTCCCCCTTCACCTACGACTGCACCGATGTCGAGGCTGAGCTGCTCCTGCCCAGCATCCGCGGTGCCGAGGCCATCTGCCTAGCCGCCTCAAAAACGCCGTCAGTGCGTCGTGTTGTGCTCACCAGCAGTTTCGCCGCCGTATTTGACGCCGCCGCCGGCCTGGCTCCGGGCCGTGTCTACACAGCCCAAGACTGGTCCCCGCTGACCTACGAGGACGGCAAAGCCGCTTCGGACGCGCCGCCTGTCGCATACCGCGCAAGCAAGAAGCTGGCAGAAGACGCGGCCTGGCAGTATGTCAAGAGCCAGAAACCGCATTGGGATCTGGTCACCCTCTGCCCGGGAATGGTGTTTGGTCCGCTCTGGCCCGGTACCTTGTCGTCTCTGGGTCGGCTCAATGCCAGCAATTCAATCATCTGGGGGCTCGTCGATGCTGACGCTGTCCCTGCTACAAAAGCCCCTCGTACGTGTGTTAGAAGCAAGACCACAATAGAAAAGGAATACTAACGCTCTCAGTCTGGACCGCGGTAACCGCCTTGGCCGAAGCCCACGTGGCGGCCCTGAAGGTTCCCCAGGCTTCCAACGGCCGCTTCCTTGTCATCAACGGTAATTTCGACATGCAGGAGCTCGCCGACATCATCCACGCCTCCAACGACGTCCCTGCAGACCTCAAGAAGCGCGTGCCTCTTGGCAGCCCGGGCGAGCGGCTAACCGGCAAAGTGTTCACAGCTGACAGCTCTGACACCATACGAGTACTGGGCGTCAAGCTGCAAGATAAACTGTCCGATGTGGTTGTAGACCTTTTACTACAGCTGGCCAAGATTGAGTCGCACGAGAAGCCCTAGACTAGAAACGTGAAGGAACAATAACAGCCGTATATTTGAATTTCGTATCATTGCCATTGTATGATGCACCGGTGACTGCTTCTTGACTCCTATGTTCTTGCGCATCCCTAAGTTGTTTTAATTACATGCAAGGACTGTTTTTATTTGTGTAGAAGTCGAATGGAGCTTTATCTTCAGGTCCAAGTCGTTGTCATCGTGGAAAACGCATATCCTTTGTCGCTGCAAACATAACACTCCATACTAGTCATCGCAAAACGCACTGATCCCCGCTGGTTTTGAATGTACAGCTCTCCATACGTGCTGGTGCTTTGAAATTATATGCTAGAGTTCCGCTACGGCCTGGCCGAATCCCATAGTCTGACCAATTCCGCCTCTACCCCGGATGAACGCATGCCCAAAATACGCTCTTCATAGCCAAGCAGTCGTAACTGTGGTCAATCTCTTGCCTGGGGTCGCTAACAACAGTCACTAGTCGGTATCTAAGTGAGCTATTCGACGAAGCAGTAGCTCCTGCTGATAGCTGATAACAACGTAGCGGCAGTTGAAGCCCGTCGGGTCGTTTCCCGTCGCTAAGTAGGTGAGACCACAGAACTGATAAGAAAATAAGAAAATAACAGTATTACAAAATACGAAATTACATCACTATGTACAAAAGCTGTGGTAAGTGCGAGAACGCATTTCCATTTCTGGGCTCGGCTGCCACAAACGACAGACTCGAGTCTGTGTATCATTGACGTCGCATCAACGACCAGCAAAATGAGCACCACGGGGGCGGCTTGGAAACAGCTGGATTTTGCCATTGTTGGCGCTGGCCTCGGCGGCCTCACAGCGGCACTGTCTTTGCGCAGAGCCGGGCACAAGGTGACTATCTACGAGCGCTATGATTTTTCGGGCGAGGTGGGCGCGTCGTTGTCCGTGGCGTCAAACGGGTCCCGGTGGCTGCTCAAGTGGAATCTAGACATGGACGCCGTGCAGCCGGTGATCTTGCGCAACCTTCTTATGCATGACTGGGAGACAGGCGAAGTCACGAAGCAGTACGGCCTAGGCGACTACAAAGAAAAGTTCGGATCGGTAAGAACAGCGGCGGCCCAGCATACCTCTAGAGGCCCGTCCTCGATGCGTGCCACAACGGAGCGCTAAATAACAAAACAGGAATACTACAACTTCCATCGCATCGACATGCACCGCGCACTGTTGAGCACCGTGCAGCAGGAGTCCGGTGAGGGCGTGCCCTGCCGACTGATGACACAGCACAAGGCCGTCAGCGTGGATGCGGAAGAGGGCAAGATTGCTTTTGAGAATGGAGTCAGTGTGCAGCACGACGTGGTGATCGCGGCGGACGGCATCCGGTCACAGCTGCGGCGCGCGATCGGCATCGAGCCGGTAATCGAGAAATCAGATTCTTGCTGCTATCGGTGCATCATCAGCACGGACAAGCTGGAGCAGCTCGGGCTCGGGCAGTTTGTCACCAGCGAGGCCATTGAGTTCTGGGGCGGCTTCGGCATCAACAAGATCGTAATGTCAGGATGCCACGCCAACCAGGTGGTCAGCTGCTACTGCTTCTTTCCAGCAGCACTGAACGGCCTCGACAAGGACGGCTGGAACATCGGGGCTACGCCGACGGAGCTATGCGACACGTTCCCGGGGCTGGACCCGCGCGTGAAGCTGCTGTTCATGAATGCCGAAGATATCAAGATGTGGCGCCTCTACGTGCACCAGGAGTATCCTTACTGGGTGAAGGGCCGGGTGGCGCTGCTGGGAGACGCTGCGCACCCAATGCTCCCCGACCAGAGCCAAGGCTACTGCCAGGCGATCGAGGATGCTGCTGTGCTTGGGGAGGCTTTTGGTGCGGACCTCTTTGGCGGGGACGTGCCAAAGACGCTGCGCATCTACGAAGAGGTGCGCAAAGCAAGAGCGACGCGGGTGCAGACGGCCAGCGCCAAGGCGAGGGTCGATCTAAACGAACGCATCGGCTGGAGCACGGGGCTGGAGAGGCCGGGCAAGCTGACCATCGAGGAGGTGTGCGGCTACGATTTGGCCAAGCACGTGAGGGAGGTGGCCGCATTAAGCATATAACAAGCATTTGTTGAAATCATTATATTCATGGAACGTGTTCAAGATCATGGTAAACGCGGCCTATCGTAGACCTTGCTTCATATCTCTCGTAAACAAAAATGGCCCGTTGATCGTTGTCGTCTCCATGTCCCGACGTCCTTTAGCTTTTTAGGACGTTCGTCGGTGTATCCTTCTTCTGCAAATTGAGTTCAATATCGTGCCGCCGAACGTCCTCGCCGACGACCCCGAACAAAACATCCATCTGCTCCAGTGACAGGTCCTTTGTCTCAGGCAGCAGTGTGAAGAAGAGGAAGCCACAGATGTTCAACGTGCCAAAGATCTGGACGTTAGCGATGGCAAGCAATGGAACAAGACAGCAAGGAACATGAGAAACAACGAATCTTACCATCCATGTTTTCCAGCCAGCATGGAGAATGGCCGTCGGGGTGATTTTAGAGACGACAAAGTTCCACAGCCAGATGTTGGCGGCACTGATTGCCATGCCATAGTCGCGGATGCGGGTGGGGAAGATCTCGCCGATGTACACCCACTGCAGAGGGCCCAAGGACAGGGAATAGGCCACAACGAAGAGGTAGATGAGAGCCATCATGCCGCGCCCGGAGGGTGTGCCGGTGCCGTTGCCGGCCGCGGTGGGAGGGTGGGAGGCGAGCAGGCCGCCGAGGCCGAAGAGAAAGGCGCCCATGAAAAAGGCCCCGCCGGCCATGAGGGTCTTGCGGCTCAAGAAATGAACACCACCAAGAATAAATACAATGGTGGAGGCAAACTTGATGCAGGTGAAAATGCCTGAGGCCATGAGGGCGGCGTTCTGGCCGGTGTAGCCGATCTGGGCGAAGACGGAGGGCCCGTAGTAGAGGATGGCATTGTGGCCGCACCACATGGCGAAGAGACCGACACCGAGAGCCCAGAGCAGGCGCACAAAGTTGCGGATTTCGAACAGCTCGCGCAGCGTGCGGCCCTGGGTGGTGGCGACCTCCTCCTGGATCTGGGCTAGGATCTCCGCCATCTCGTCCACAACGGCGGGGTCGTCCACGGGGGCGTCACGCAGGAACGCCAGCGATCTTGCAGCCTCCTGGTGGCGATCCTGCTTGGCAAGCCACCGGGGCGACTCGGGAACAAGACAGGACGACACGAGGACCAGGGCGGACAGGATGATCTGCAGCGACAGCGGCACGCGCCACTGGCGTGTGGTCGGTGCGAGATGCTTGGAGCAGCCGTAAGTGGTCCAGTACGCGAGCATACCGCCGCTGACAAGGAACATCTCGAAGAGCGACATCATGACGCCGCGCAGCTCCGTGGGGGCACACTCGGCAGCGAAGACGGGCGCGACGTTGGAGATCAGGCCGACGCCAAGGCCAGCGACGACGCGGCCGGCGTAAATCATGCCCAGCGACGGGCCCTGGGCGGCCGTCTGCAGCACACCGCCAACGAGGAAGAGGACGCCGGCGAGGGCCAGCAGCCGCTTTCGCCCAACGTAACCACTCACACACGGCGGGATGAGGGCGCCAAAGAAGGCACCGGCGTTGAGCAGCGTCACTACGTTGGAGGACGCGTCGGCGTAGGCGCTCTTGGACGTCATCAGATGGAAGGTGCTCTTGAAGCTGCCGAGGGCGACCACACCCCCGGCGACGCCTGTATCGAAGCCGAAGAGACAGGCGCTCACGTTGACGGCGGCCGACACGCCGATGGCCGCCCTGTGCTTCCGCAGTGTGGCGAAGAGGGACATGCTGTGCGTGGAAAGTCGACAATGCATGAAAAGAAGAAGAAACGAAGAGGGGGGCGACGAGAGAAAGACATGACGAGAAAGTGAGGAAATAGAAGATCGGCGGGTGGTCACCAGGGTGGTAAGCGGGTGGCTGTCTGAATTGCAGCGGGTCCGGCGTGGCGGACAGAGCTTATCAGCTCAAGGCATACACGCGGAGAACGCCAGGCGAGCGCCTGGGCGGTGCGGTGCGGTGCAGTGACATGGGGTGCCGCTGTTATCTGTTCTGCTAATCTATCGGTGCAGGCTGGCGGGCTGTCTTAGAAAGCCGTTGATGCAGGGTATCGAACAAGGGAGCGGCCAGGCGTAGCGGGCAGCCGAGGGTTCTCTGAGCGGATCACGGAAATGTCGCTCACACTTTGTCTCGGGCGTAGACTCAGAGCGGTGCGCCCATACTGCCCTGTGCGTATTCCTGTTCGAGAAAGCTTCCCAGACGGCCTGTCAAGCTTGTATCTCATTCCACCGGCTCAAGCCATCTGTATACGGAGCCGATTTGTGAGCTCTGTCCATAACCTCTAATGACTCCGAGAGGTAGTCTCGGATGATTCAGATGATATCCGTGGTCTCTTTGAAGAGCGATCATGAAGGTCAGTCTACTCCCTCAGCGGCTGGCTCCCTGATTATGATTTGGCGGCTCACAACATTAGAAAATATGAATGAGGGGTCGCGAGAACATGATAAGTGCGCTTTCGTCTCTAGCCATACGCTGGCTCTCTGTTACAGCGCAATGTCTCATCAGCCAAGTACTGTTGACTTTCATGAGGCCATGCGTGGTCCATCGCTCTGTAGAGAGACAACGACTCTCGCCTGAAGCTGAAGCCGAGCCGATGCAGCTAAGCCAGAGATGCCTATGAATCTTTAGATTCTAGGCTATGAGAACCCACGTCTAAGTAAGATAGGATTTAGGCCTGTATCGACACCATTCCATACGAGTGCAAAGCAGCAGCTGCCCACTCCCTGATCCCGATGCACCGTCGGCATATCGTGGTGGCAGCGGCCAAACACTTGATAGGTATCGCAGGCAGCCAGCTCAGTCGAAACGAAGCTCAGAACACCTTGACAGTGGTTTTAGTATTTGGTATTTTGTTTACATCCATTATCCTCCCAATCACAGCTTTATTAATTCAAACTCTCATCGGCATCTACTATGTATCGTGACTATTATTAGCTTATAACTTCTTCCCGCCCATAACAGCCTTATACAAAGTTTTCCAGGCTCCACCAAGCCCGTGCGCACCTACGTGGTCCTCTGCCCAAAGGTCCGAGCCTTTCACGTAGTTACGTGGCTTTGGGCTAGTCTTTAACGCCTTTTAATAGCGTATTTAAAAGTTTGGCCATGTCACGGGCAGGCAGGATAGGTAGACGGGGATGAGGCTCAGGGAGCAATAGAATGTATACAAGAAGTCAGTCTATCAGGCAAAGGCAGAGGACGGGCAGGAGACGAGGACGTTGCTTGAGGAGCAACGTTCAGGAGACAGGAGTAGATGCCTGCCACATGATATATCAACGATGGCGGTGGCAGGCGGCAGTAATCAGAGACCAGGGGCCAGGACGGTGAGATTGGGCAGAATGCAGTAGCGGTCCGTGACACTAAGTTATATATAAACTTTAAACTAATAAGTTTGATGATAAGTGCTTAAGGCATAAGTGACCCACAACTACGAAGTTATTAAAACAATGAACCATTTTGGAAGACGTGACGAGACGCTGTTTTTGCTGTGGTGAAAAAAAATCCTTTTTTTTGATTGGTTAGACCTTTTGACTGGTTAGACCTTTTGACTAGTCAACACCTACTTACATAGGTGCTGAATTTATGAAGACTGAAATAAGTGGGGCGTGTAGCCCAAATGCACTATGTTGCCTTTTTGGAGCTGTCCTGCATTTGTTGAGCCACCCACTGGATCACAAGCCAAAAAGTGGGTTGTAAAGAGTCTAATATAACTCTTTCGAGTCGCTAGACCGGTGGCCATTCTCTCCTCGCGCTCTTCCCCAGCCCTTCCGCTTTCCATGTTCCGACTTCGGCACGGCCCTTTGCTCTTTGACAGCTCTGCCAACGCGGCTGCCCAGCGCATGCGCATCCACCATCCCAGCTCTCTAAGCGCATCGCCGACGCGGCTTTCACCGCCCCTCCACCGAACTGCGACCTGCTCCTACCTCTGCTCCGACTGCCACAATGTCTTTCGTCGGCATCCTCTCCACGGTCAGCTCCGGCTTTGTCTGGTTCATGACCCGCTACGTCGGCGCCGTGCTCATGTTCTACTTCTTCTCGCTCTTTGACGACTATGCCGGCTTCGCTGCGCGCGTCCTCGTCGCCTACATGGGCCTCGCCTTCTGCTCCTGGTACGGCGTCCTTGTGTCGATCTCGCTGCGTCTTGCCGGCGGCGACCACTGGCAGAGTGCGCAGTACTACACAGGCCGGTCTTACACCTATGTGATGCGGTTCTTTGCGGATTTCATGTTTGTCATCGAGGACCCCAAGGACATTCTGGGCACGACGCGGCCCGCCATCTTTGTCGGCAACCACCAGACAGCGATCGACGTTCTCATGCTGGGCACCATGTTTCCCAAGTACTGCAGCATCACGGCCAAGCGCTCCCTGCGTAGCTACCCCATTCTGGGCTGGTTCATGGGCCTCAGCGGCGCCATCTTCATCGACCGCACAAACCGCCAAGACGCGCGGGCTGCTATGAGCAGTGCTGCCAACGCCATCCAGAAGCTGCGTCAGAGCGTCTTCTTGTTCCCCGAGGGCACGCGCAGCGGCGCACAGGAGCCGATCCTGCTGCCGTTCAAGAAGGGTGCCTTCCATCTCGCCGTGCAAGCGGGTGCCCCCGTCGTGCCGGTCGTGATCGCCAACTACAGCCACCTATACTCGACGTCCAAGTTCCGCTTCCTCCCCGGGCGGATACCTATCAAAAGTATGTTCTTGCTTCCCCTCAATTATTTGTGCGGCACACGCTAACGTTGCAGTTCTCGACCCGATCCCGACAACCGACCTGACGACCGAGGACGTCACTGCGCTCACCGAGCGCGTGCAGGGACTGATGCTCAAGGAGCTGGTTGACCTGGCGGAGCGTGCGCCTGCAAACCCTAGATTCGAGGTCAAGAGTGGTGCCCGCAGTGCTGTGCATGTCGAGGCATCCCCATGCACAGACAAGGCCGTGTCGAGCGGCGCCGACGCCCCATTATAGCAAGCTGGGTGGTGGATGCATAGTACAGGGGAAGACAAACTAGGGGTAGTCAGTTCTAAAATAAGAATGGAAAAGAAAAGGCTGGAAGCGGTACGAGATTCGCTGTTCAGTGTCTATGGGGAAGAAACACAGAAGTGGGTATGGAACCTGGTGTTTATTGTTCTTTTTGGTGTGTATCTAAACCTATTTGCATAGCTGTTGTTATTAGTCGCTTTGTTCATACTGATTTACTTCAATGCTATTTCACATATATGGCCTTGTGTCGTTAATGCACGAGCCGTCGATTGTTAAACATCAACCTGTTAATGAACGATTATTTACGCTTGATTATTGTAACAACTTACAACTTATTGATGTTTATATGAAATTGAAAATGTATAAGTTATTCTTTTTTCAGTACGCGAAATATTTATGTACAAAAGCACACAATGTGTAGAGAAAATTTGACAAATATTCATTTGCTATTTATTAATAGGAAGACTGCTATAGATGGTACATGAGCAATCACAAAGAGGGTGGGTGGCAAGCCATGACAGGAGACATCACGACACCGCTGGTTCATCTGTTTGATTGACTATGAGGAATTCAAATGCGCATGTCTCACTTCCCCTTCCGTTGAGAACTCTCATTATCTGCCTACTTTATTTCATTCCCACGTTCATGTCTTTATTTTCGATTTCACAGAGGGAGATGTATACGAGTACGATGCCACATATTCTAGAAGATGTACCTAAATATGCAATGCTGATAAAACTGCCCAGGAGACACATCTGTCAAGAAAACCCACTACACAAAACACAGACCGCCGTTGGCGTTGACGGTGCTGCCCGTCGACCAACGACTCCCCTCCTCGGACAGAAACGCGACAATCTGAGCGATGTCGTCTGGCGTCGCGATACGGGGTGCCGCCGGGATCTCCTTCATCTTGACATCCCACTCGGCCAAGACGGCAGCGTCGGTGTCGCGCAGCCACATGTCGGTAGCGACCGGGCCGGGATTGACGCAGTTGACGGTCGCGCCGTACTTGTGGCCGAGCTCAATGGCCATGACGCGCGTGACACCCTCCAGGGCCGCCTTGCTGGCGCTGTACGCAGCCGTGTACGCTCCGCCCATGCGCGCAAGCACGCTGGACACGTTGACGATGCGTGGCGCCGTGCCGAAATGAGGCGTGGCCTCCTTCACAAGGAAGACGGGGAAGCGCAGGTTGCAGTCGAGGATCTTGTCCCACAGCTCGTGCGTCAGCTCCGACAGCAGCGCATCGTCGCCGGCACCGGCGTTGTTGATGATGATGTCAATGTGGCCCCAACGCGCGACCGCGGCGTCGACAATACGCTTCGGCGAGTCGCGGTCGCCGCCCGCCGCCTGGACGGTGAAAGCATCGACGCCCAAGCCGGCGTGCAGCTTGTCGGCCAGCGCGTTTGCCTCTGTGCTCGACGCATTGTACGTTAGCAGCACGTTGGCGCCACGCTTGGCCAGCTCGAGCGCAATGCCAGCACCAATGCCGCGAGACCCGCCGGTGACAATAGCATTGCGGCTAGCGAGTGATCTGGCCGCCATTGTTTGCGGCGTAGGAGGTGAATGACGCAAACAGACACTGGCAGAACGCGACGAGATATGGGAGACGAGAGAATATGGCAAGAAAGGAGTGAGACGGGAGTGATGGCTCGATGATATATACCCAATCTACACAGGCTCGACAAGGAAATAGTTGGCGTGCTTGCGTATCTGCGCATTACGTATCCTCGATCTACGTATCTTCGGTCCGTGTATCTCTTTCCTATCTGTGTACCTTCGCATCTACGCCTTCGTTTCTGCGTATTCGGATGTCTTTGTGTGGCGATTTATTTTCGCTGGGCCTTATCTCTATAAAGACTAGCAAAGTGGAAGGAGACAGCGACCTCGAAGCGTCACTGGTGGGTCCCTATCTCTTGTCCCTTTGTCAACCTCTCTCGCTGCTTCTTCCTTTTCCCACATGCAACCTTGAACGCAAGCCGGGATGCAGCAGCCAAAACAGAAGCAAAAGGGCCCAACGCAGCGGTCGATGACATTCAGGGGATGCTTCACCTGCCGATTCCGAGGAGTGAAATGCGACGAGCTGAAGCCGTCCTGCCAGCGATGTGTCAAGGCCGGCCGCGAGTGTGCCGGCTACGGCATACGCCTAGTATGGGCGGACCAGGCAGATCCGACAGGCCCGAAAGGCCAGAAGAATCAGAAAAAGCAGAAAAAGCAGAAAGAACAGAAAGAACAGAAAGCCAAAAAGAGCCCTTCCGCCGGGCCGAGGAGCCAGCGGCGGGCACTGCCCTGGGCATACGGCTCCGCAGATGGAGCCCCGGCCGAGACCCCTGCACTAGGCGACGATGTGCTGGATGCGATCATCGCCGCACTGCCGAGCGCGCAAGAAGCCGGTGCCAGGACTCACGAGCACCCCCACGCAAGTCTCTTTGGCGTCTTTGTCGCAGCGCCGCCGCCGCCGCCGCCGCCGTCACCGTCATCACAGCAACTCACAGTGTCGCCATCACGCCGCGCAAGCAAAAACTGCATCCCATCGCCTGTCCTGCAGGCATGTCTTGATGATCTGGACAACGCCCCGGACCTCATCAGCGGCATAGCCGGTCTAGACGACACCGAAATTCTCGACGCCATATTCAACATTGCTCTCGAGCCATGGCCTAGGCCGACTCCCTACACATCCGCACGTACACACAGCACACACAGCACACACAGCGCACACAGTGCACACAGCACACACAGCACACACAACGCACCCGTGCCTCGGCTGTGCCCGTCACCGCAGCCGTCCAAGGGAAGCCAGTTGCTCGACTACTGGTTCACCCACACGAGCAAGATCATGATTGCCATCCCGCGCAACGACAACCCGTACCACTCCATCTTCATCCCTATGGCGCTCACCGCGCAGAGCCAGCTCGTGCCATCCGCGGAGCACGCCGCGCTGCTGCACAGCATCTTCGCCCTGGCGGCCTTCAACCACGCCCAGCGGCAGCCCATCGCCAGCCGCGGCTCCTACGACCGACTCGGTCTCGACCACCACCAGCTCAGCATTGCCCACCTGCACCGCAGCCTGGCCGCGGGCCAGAACCAAGACCCCGAGGCTGTGCTGGCGACCATCATCCTCCTCATCTCCACGAACTGCGTGACGTGCAGCTCCACCTCGTGGCGCACCCACCTGCGGCTCGGTCGGCAGTGGCTGGTGTCCACGGTGCAGTCGCCATGGCACACGAAGCAGACGGCCTCGACGCTGTACCAAATCTTCCTCATGCTCGAGGCCCTGGGGGCATCGACCAAGATGCTTGGTCTGCCGGACGGGTCTTACGACATGGACAGCATGGACAGCATGGACGGCATAGACCGTATAGACCGTATAGATGGTATAGATGGTATAGATGGTATAGATGGTATAGGTGGCATAGACGGCATAGACGGCATAGACGGTGCCACCGGTGCCCATGCGATTCGCGCTCTCGGCCACCGCGCACCCGACTACACGTACAGCAGCATCTTTGGCCTCTCGTGCCCGGCCGTGTCCTACTACTACCGCCTCGACTGCCTATTTGGCATTGCCCAGCCGATTTTCGAGGCGATTGTCCACATCAACCGGCTCAGCGCGCGCCCTGGTCCCCCGTCGCAGCCAGAGCTCGACAACCTGCGTGCCAAGATCATGCTCAACGACCCCCGCGCGCTGCGGTCGGCTTCGCTCGCGCTGGCGGGCGCCACGGAGCGCCAGTTCATCCACCACCACGCCTACGTCTACTATTTTGCATGCCGCATCCACTACGAGCGCACGCTGTTCCATGTCGCGCCCGACGCCATCCAGCACCTGGTCCGGAACGCGCTCGACCACCTCGACGCCATTGCCCACCTCGGGACCAACGTCGACGCCGTCGGCCTCACATGGCCCGTGCTGGTCGTTGCGTGCGAGGCGGACGACCCCAGTCTGCAGAAGCGTGTCGCCTGGTTCTTCGAGCAGGGGCAAAAGTACGGCGTCTGGGGCATCTCGTCGGCCTACCAAGTCTTGTCCGAGGTCTGGAGGCGGCGCAAGACCCAGCCGCGGGACAGCCACGCCGCTGTCAGCTGGCAGAACGTCATGACCGAGCTGGGCTTGGATTTACTGCTCGCATAACGAGCATTCAGCGTTGGGCACCACACACGTGTCTATAGCAAATGCAAGCCAGTCTCTACCGGCTATTCATGTTTTACGTTTTTTGTTTTATATTTTATGTTTCCAAATCAGCAGCTTAATACATGTCCTCGTTCGCGACGTAGTCCTGGAAGAGCTTCCGCAGGGGGTGGCCTCCCTCGACCCAGCCGAGGAACGGCGCGCTGAGGTCATAGCCAACCAGCTTGAGCATGTCAATGTCGTCGCCGTACAGCTCCTTGAGCTTCTCTCTGTCGTTGTTGATGTACTGGTTTTCTTCCTAGACAGGGCATGAGCGATGGCCATGGCAGGGGGTCAAAAGACCAAGAGACCAAAAGATCAAAGGAATACATATACATACCTGGCGCAGGAAGCCCTTGGTCATGAAGCAGCTGTACACAAGACGCTCCTCGTCCTTTGTGGTGTTGGCAGAGCCGCCGTGGAAGCACGAGGCCAGCATGATGAAGCCGTCGCCGGGGCTCAGCTCGGCATAGACAGCCTGGCTCTCGTTGGGTGGGATGTCGGCGTTCCACAGATGCGATCCGGGAATGAACCGCGTCGCCCCGTTTTGTCTGCTGGTCTTCTTGGCACCGACAAAGAAGCCGATGCCCGTGTCCTGGCCCAGCACATAGTCCTCGGGCTTCATGTTGTGTGTGACGTTGTGGTGGATCATGTCGTCGCGGTGCAGGCCCTGTGCGCGGGCACCGGGGCCAATGGAGAAGATGATGGTGTTGTTGAGCTGCGGCTTGGACACGCTCGTGATGCGCTCTTCGCCCAGCCAGCTCTTGTGGGTGCTGGACAGCAGCTTCGTGCACACGTCCTGGTACAGGCTGTTGCACACGATCGACTTCATAAACACCTTGGACTTCTCAGCCAGGCCGTTGACGCGTCTGGTCTCCTTGGGGAAGAACTCTCCGTTCCACTCCTTGTCCGCGTCCAGAAACGGCCGCGTGTCCTTTTCGATGGCGGCGAGGTCGTCCGCCGCGACGGCATTCTTGATAATCACACCGCCGGCCTTGATGAGGCCCTGCACAACCTCGTCCACGGTTGAGGTGGCATTGTCAAAGACGGGCACGGAAGGGATTGTGGCAAAGAGGTGCTCGCTGCCGTCCACAGCGGATACGGACTGCACAGGGAGGGTGGCTGTTTGAGACATGATGGAAACGAGATGGACGAAACGGTTTGTTATTTCTGAATACAGACGTGTGGCTCTGGCATATCATGTTTCTGTGGCTAGCTCATAAGGAACCGCATCTAGTATATAACAACCTAGCTGCTATGACGCAGATGCGATCATGTTGAACCGCGGGGAGAGGGCTTTGGCTGGAGCAGCTGGAAGCGGGAAGGAGACTGCGAGTATCGGGCCTCCACCAGCTCCCGCCACAAGCCCCGTGCTAGTGTAGAGCGCTTGCAACACAGGCAAGAAACAGCGAGCATCCATATCTTCAACGTGCTGTGTGCCTTGTTATCACTGTGTCGCAGCACAAAACACACGACTCGTAATTCCATTTCATAAGACAGGCGAGCGTCTGAGAATGAAGCCGCGTACCCGCCTGCCGCAATTCCCGGTATCAGCGTAGAGCCGTCGCACGACGACTCGACTTCCGCTGCTCGTACGACTTGCCTCGGACCAAGGGCTGCGCGGGCCACATTCGAGAATCGGTGGGGAGCCTTGAAGCTATATCTGACGCTCATGCCCGAACTCATCACTTCTGTCCCATTGCGCTTTAGCATCTCCCAGTCCAATCTTATCCTATCTCATCATTCAACACATATCGACCCTACTTCTAAATACGCGCATACACACACTCACACAATGCCTTCCGCAAGCACTAAAGGCGACCTCCAGCGCGTCAAGGCTGATGTCGGAGTAGACCGCATTCTCGAGATTGTTGGTCAGGACGGCGGTGTCATCATCGAGGGCTTTCTCTCACCGGAGGAGGTGGTCGAGTTCAACAAGGAGCTCGACCCGGCCATTGCGAACCTCACGGCCGGGTCGACGCACAAGGAAAACAAATTCATTGCCGACTTCCATGGCAACGAGACAAAACGGCTCACGAACCTCGTGACGCACAGCAAGATCTTCCGCGAGAAGGTCCTCGAGATGGAGATTGTGCACGACCTGGCCCGCAGTGTGTTCGAGGAAGACTCGGGCTCGTACTGGATGACGACGGCACAGGTGATTGAGATCGGGCCCGGCAACAAGCCCCAGATCCTGCACCGCGACCTCGAGAACACGCGGCCGTACGTCGACATGGGCCCGTCCGGCCCCGAGGCTATGATCAACTTCCTCATTGCGCTGTCCGACTTCACCGAGGAGAACGGCGCGACGCGCGTGATCCCCCAGAGCAACCACTGGCCCGACTTCAACGACCGCGGCACCCCGGAAATGACCATTCCGGCTGAGATGAAGGCGGGCGACGTCCTCTTCATCAACGGCAAGGTGGTGCACGGCGGCGGCGCCAACCGCACCGCCGACGAGCACCGCCGCGGCCTCGCCTTCACATTCCAGCCCAGTTTCCTGACGCCCGAGGAGGCCTACCCGTTCCTCATCAGTCTCGACACGGTGAAGCAGATGTCCAAGCGGGCCCAGAGAATGATTGGCTTCCGCTCGCAGTACCCCAAAGGCTCGCCGGGCCTGTGGCAGTCGGACTACAAAGAGATTGCGGACCACATTGGCTTGTGATTTAATTTGTTGATTTGTGATTTGCGATTTGCGAAATTGTGCTGCCAGTGCTAGCGATAGTCTCAGTGTGTTAGTTTAGTATTTACGTGCCATGTCTTGATTTGTGATAAGAATATCAACGAATGTCGAAATTGATCAAAATTGAATATCACTGAATATCACTGAATATAATTAAGTATTCATGTGATTGTAATACGATTGCATGGCCGACTCACTGATGCCAGTGACCGGATTGGTATAATTGATGTGAACAAACTCACGAAGCTGATCACCCTAAAACTAGTATCTATAACTAAGAACAAAGTATGGGAAAAATAAAACCCTCGATAAATAAAACAAAGCATTAGAAAAAGAAGAGACAAAGGCAAGAAGAAAGATAAGAAAACAGCAACGGACCAACCGATATAACGCATATACCGCATTCCGAATACTCTCGACCTAAACTTAATGCACTGCCGAGAACGCCACAAACTCTGCGCGGAATTACAACGTTGTCTATTGGTAGGACAGCGTGTGTCAGTGATAAATTGCGATGAGTACTGTAGCCCTTGCCTCCTTTTGGCCGCCCGCCGCGTGGGACTAGCCCGCGCCGCCATGTCTTTATCTCTTGGGTCCTTATCACACACAAATTACGCAGGCACGTTTATAATGTACCCCGGCCGTATCCAGAGGCAAAAGGCGCGCTAGAGCCTCCACCTCGCTCTCTCTTGCCTCGACATCTTCGCGTATCGAGATAAGCACAGCCTTCTCTACTGTTTTTGGGATAAGTAGTTCGTGACGCACACGTTTGGCGGACTCTTGCCCCTGTTTTATCTCTGCCGGCATTCTATGGACTATCTATCCATGCCTTCCGACGAGGAACCTGGCGAGACAGCCCGATAAGAACAGCCCAGCATGCATTCACTCGTCGCCGAACTTTGTATATCCCTTGGCGAGTAGACGCCGTGTTTTCTCGTGATGCTGGCTCCCATCCGCTAGCACTCGTCTCTTGTTCCTCTTTTCGCTGCCGCTTCGACCAAACAACTACCGCCATGTTTACTTCACTGCAGGAAAAGAACTTGGAGAAGGCCGGCTCGCCACGCGAGACGTCGGTGGTGGATGTCGTCACCGGGGACGTCCAGGAAGCTCCGGTCAAGCACTTCAACCTCTGGAGCACCCTGGGTATCGCATTTTCCCTGACATCGACGCCCATCGCGATCGGCACATACCTGTCCGTCATTGTCGGCGTGGGAGGCAGTCCTATCTTTTTCTTTGGCTATCTACTCGCCGGCTCCATGAACCTTCTCGTGTGTCTCTCGCTTGCTGAGATGGCCGCAGTGATGCCGAACTCGTCTGGTACGTTGGATTACGTCGCCCAAGCCTTGTTAATTTTATTTGTGCTTTATTGTCATTCATTCTTCATTTCCGCATTATATGTTCTTTTCTAACAATATAGGACAAATCCATTGGACGGCCGTGCTGGCTCCCCAAAAATACGCCCGCGGGCTCAGCTATATCGTCGGCTGGCTCACAGTGGCAGGCTACTTTTTCTGGACGTCGGCTGCGTTTCTGATCACGTCGCAGCTCATCTGGGCTCTGGTGCAGATCTGCCAAGAAACGTTCGTGACGCATCCGTGGCACTTTTACGTCATCTATGTGGCCATTGCCCTGCTCAGCCTGGTCGTCAACGGTCCTCTTATCCGCATGTACCCCTACATGCTCAAGGGCCTCGTCGTGTACATCAACGCTGGTGCACTGTTCGTTATGGTGGCGCTCCTGGCGCGGTCCCACCCGAAGCAGAGCGCAGAGTATGTGTTTGTCGACATTGTCAACCTCACCGGCTGGAAGTCCAACGGCGTCGTGTTCTTTATCGGCATGCTGCCCGGCCTCACAGCCGTCAACGGCTTCGACTGTGCTGCACACATGGCCGAGGAGGTGCCCAACCCGAAGCGCGAGATCCCGCAGGTCATGGTCCTCAGTGCGGTATCTAGTGCCATTGCAGGCGTGCCTATGATTCTCGTCTACATGTTTTGCATCACCAACACGGAGAATCTCCTGACGCCGGTCGGCGGGCAGCCCGTGGCGCAGCTTATGGTGGACTCGCTCAACTCGCTTACGCTCACCGTCATCTGCATGGTCATCTTCATTGTCACGTTTGCCTGCTGCGCGTTCACGATGCTGACAACGTGGAGCCGTGTCTGGTGGTCGCTGTCGCGCGAGAACGGAACCCCGCTGCCCCGTCTGATGGCCCGCATCGATGAAAAGACCAGCCTGCCCTACAACTCGCTCATCTTTGCCACCGTTGCCTGCTGCCTCGTGGGCCTGCTGGAGCTGGGGTCGAACCTGGCCCTCAATGCCATCCTCGGCGGGGCCATCATCTGCATCTTCATTTCGTACGCCGTGCCTATCATCTGTCTGCTGTTGCACCGCCGCAGAGCGTTTGCCGAGAAGCACTACTTCGACCTTGGCCGCGCGGGCATGGCGGTCAACATCGCGTCTGTCGCCTGGATAGCGTTTGTGTTTGTGTGGCTCTGCTTCCCCCTCTACGTTCCGTACAGCAATAGCACCATGAACTGGGCGATTGTGGTGTTCTTCGGCATCTCGGTGCTGAGCGGTGTGAACTGGGTGGCTTTTTCGCGCACGCGTTTCACGGTCCCCGTCACCATAGACACTGACTAGAGATGGTAAGAGCGAAAATGCTGAGTTTCTGTGCGATTAGCCACGAGCACAGCCCCTCTGCTACGAAGATTTTCAAAGCAAGCTGCGCCGGGCGTTTCCCTTCACATGCCGATATCATGGACGGAAACCCGATAGTTGGGAGGTATTTATTTGTTTATTTCTAGCAAAGCGTATCCGTTCCTAATAGATTTTGTCTTTTTTTATCCCCTCATGCCTGTAGCGCAGCAGTGACTCTGATCTCGATCCTCGCACCCTGGTACAGATTGGCCACGCCGATGGCCGCCCAAGTCGGTTTGTTCCCGTGAAGATATTTCTCAAACGCTGTTTCCAGAGCGCTTCCCACCTCGGGATCGTCCAGACTGCCGGTATGGTATGTGGTCAGGTCATAGACGGCTCGCCACCCGTCTTTCACTCCAGCAGCGACCAAAGTGTCCTCGACATTCTGGAAAGCTAGCAGGATCTGCTCCGTGGCTGATTCAGGCAGCTGCATGTCCTCGGTCAACCCCGTCGTTCCCGAAATCCGTACAGTTGCGGTGTTTGCCGGGATGATAACGGCACCCGAGAGGCCGAGGAGCTCCCCGAGCTTCTCTCCTAGGCCAGGGGAGTTGATGGCCTTGAGGCCATATTTTTCGAGACCGCCGTTGTACTCCATATTGTAGCCAATTGGTTGAAGGTGTGATGAAGCTTCTTGTATTTCTTGTCTTTCTTGTATCTTGTTTGCAACCGCAGAAACAGACCGAGCTATCCGTACAGACGCCCTGGCGGCAGACCGGACTCTTATATCATGCAGACGAGCTTTCTTGCATGCAGAATTGTGTTTTCAAATAAGAAAGAGACGGCGAGCTGTCTTGGATGAACCGACCATCGGCGCTCGCTGTCTCTTGCCCCAGGCGTTATCGTTATCTATGTGCTATCAATTGCTAACCCATTTCTCGTTATTGGCACTTGTATCCATTCCTCTTTACATAACTGCTGTGTTCCGACCACACGGCGCAGCAGGACTCAACCCAGTGTCATTCCATGCTCAAACCGACGCTGAACACATCACAATGACGCTGCGGATCGCAATTGCTGCCGCCGGCGACTTGGCCAAGTATATGGTGGAGGAGTTCCTCGCTGCCGGATATTCAGTCGTCGTGATCTCGCGCTCCCGCAAGCCGTGGTATGAGAGATCCGACATTACGTACCACGTGAGCGACTACTCGGTGCCGTCGCTTGTTGCGGCGCTGTCGGACTGCGATGCGGTTGTGTCGACCATTCTGGACTATGGCACGGCCGGCGTCGAGCCGCATCTCAACATCCTGGCGGCCTGTCAACAGACAACGCGGTGCAAAAAGTTCATTCCGTCTGAATACGGCGGCGACACCGACCGGTTCCCAGACATACCGCTGTTCTACAGAGACTCGCACAGGCCCGTCAGGGCTGCACTTGCTGCGCAAACGGACGTCCAGTGGACGCTCTTGGGCAACGGCTGGCTGATGGACTACTTTGTGCCATCATCGCAGCGCTATATTCGCGATATTGGCGCGTACCACCCTATCGACCCTGCGGCTCATACGGCTGTCATCTCCGGTACAGGCGACGAGCCGATCTGTTTTACCAGCGCCCGCGACCTCGCGCGCGCCCTTGCGGCCCTCGTTGCTCACAACGACTGGGACCAGGCGACTACGTATATATCCGGCGAGCGCACGTCGTGGAACGGGATTGTCAAAAAGCTGGCGGCCCGTGGGCAGGTGTTGAATGTGACATATCGTTCCCATTCTGAGCTGGAGCAAGCCAGCATTGGCGACGGCGACGATGCTGTAATTGCTCAGTTTGGTGTCTGGTCGAGCTCTGGGTCCTGTGGATTGCCGGAGGAGCAACTCGCGAGACAGCGGGCAAAATTCTTCTCAGGAATGCGGTTTCGCACGGTGGATGAGTTTATGGACGATGCCGATAAAGACGAGTCGAAAGAGGTTAAGATCTAACTCTTTGGGAGTATTGCCAGTAGAGCTTGTATGTAGTTAGACTGCCACTATTACAGGCTTCACTGAGCGTCAGAGAAGTTATCCATGCGGAGTCTTGTCCATGGGTAGAATGCCATCGTGAACGGTGCAGTAGAATTCAACACCTCCTGTGATGACAGAAGTGCAGCAGATCCGTCATCTTCAGTTTGGCCACAATACATCGCGTCGAGGTCCTCGAGGCGGCTCGATTCCCGTTCGCGCACTATTGATTCGTAGAAGTGGATGGGTATGGATTCATACTAGATAATTGTAGGCGCTGCAGATGTGGATGTCAGTACCAGTGTGTGTTTTCTCTCGCTGGAACTAGCATCCCGTAATTTGGGAAGAAGAAGTCAAGTAGAAATACACAGGATACGTTGCTATGTCCCGAGTTGCTTCATTTGAGTGTTTAGTGTGAAAGGTAGACGAGGGGGGAAGCCGTTGAACGTCGCTACGCGCCGTACTAATAAATCGCCAGCATTCACACCTCGTGTTCCTACTTGGCGTGTTCTTCCAGGTGTATTGCGATGGTAACTGCAGCTGTCGTGCGAAGCCACGCGGACGGCAGACGCCGGGTAGCTTGAAACGTGTGAGAGAGCGCGTGTGTCGCGACCCCTCTTTTTTGCAGCTGCCTGTCGTCCCTCCACTTCTGGCCCCTCCTTCCAACAGACAATCCATACAAGCTTCGAAAGCATTACCTTCTAGCAAGCGAGCGAGCCAGCACGACAACGCATTTTCCTCTGTTTTTTGTGTCTTGCTATTTGACGGTTTCTTTTCCTCTTCAATATTCTGCAGCCAGCCATTCTCCCAATGACGACCTATTCGCTTGACCCCGCGCTCTACATTTATACGTCGCTAACGGCCGGCTCGTCGCACATTGTGACGGCGACGTCGCGCCTGGAGACAATTCTGCGGGCCAACCGCGTGCCGTTCAAGGCCATCGATATAGCCACCGATGACAAGGCACGCATGCTTTGGGGCCGCCGTGCCGGCAAGGACGAGAGCGGGCGGATGCGGAAGCTGCCGGGATTGGTGCAAGAAGGGCTTGTTTTAGGAGTATGTGGCCGTTCTCTGTCCCCAAACGCAAGACATAAAATAATGCTCTCGGTCTCTTGTTGAGTTGTTTGCGTCTTCAGCTTGCTCACGCTTTTTCTTCTCCAGGATATCGTGGAAATCGAGGAGTGGAACGAGTACGGCGAGCTCAAGATGCACGTCAAAATCTTCTACGACGACTTCACGCAGCCTCCGATCAGCCAGAAGCCGGCAGCACCGATGGTCAAGATTGGCGCACGTCCGCCGGCAGCAGTCGCCGCAGACGCAGCAGCGGCAGTGGCAAAGGCAAAGGCAGCAGCGGCGGCAAAGGCAGCTGCTTCGAGCGCGGCAGCCGCACCGCCACCACCGCCAGCACCACCTCTCCCGGCAGCCAAGGCGACGGCAACTAAGACGCTGCCGATCCGCAGCATTGCCGAGGAGGCGGCTGCCAAGGCCAAGCAGGTGCACCTACAGAGCCTCCGGGATAAGGTCCACGGGAAAGGAAGCACGGCGGCAGTCAAGGCAGATGCAGCAAAGGAGGAGCCAGCGAAAGGCGAGGCGGCCAAGAAGGAGGCGAAGAAGGAGAGCGACGATGAGGAAGAAGAAAACGACGATGAAGACGAAGACGACGAAGGGGAGGAAAGCGAGGAGGAAGGGGATGCAAAGGGCAAAAAGACGGCGGCAGTGAAAAAAGAGGAGGCAAAGAAGGACGTGAAGGACGAGAAGGAGGAAGCAAAGACAGAGGTCAAAAGGGAGGTCAAGAAGAAGGAAGAGGAAGAAGTCGAAGAGAGCGAAGAAGAGAGCGAGGAAGAGGAGGATGAAGACGACGATGACGACGAAGATGACGAAAGCGAGGAGGACACAAAGAAGGAGGCAGACAAGAAGCCGACCAACTACAAGCCAACGGACGTCGATCCGCCAATCACGTCGCTGCACGGCGCGCGGGTGTCGAGCTCGTTGACGAAGGAGGAGATTGCCAAGATCGAGAAGGAACAGGCGATCAAGGAGGAGGATGAGGAGGATGACGAAGATGACGATGATGATGACGATGAGGAGGAGGAGGAAGACAGCGAGGAAGAGGTCGTCAAGAAAGACGAGGAGGTCGTCAAGAAAGACGAGAAGAAAGTAGAGGCGAAAAAGGAGGAGGAGAGCGAGGAGGACGATGATGATGATGATGATGATGATGATGATGACGACGACGGCGACGAAGACGAAGAAAGCGAGGAGGAGGCTAAGCCGAAAGCGGCAGAAAAGCCCAAGGAAGAAGTCAAAGCAGCGTCGTCGAAGAGCAAGGAGGCGAAGAGCCCGTCCAAGGACAAGGCGAAGGCGTCCAAGGCTGAAAAGAGCGAAAAGAGCGAAAAGAGCGGCAAATCCTCCAAGAGCAGTAAGTCGGCCAAGACGTCCAAGAAGTCGTCCAAGTCGTCCAAGTCCAAGAGGTGAAGGGGCGTACCAAAGGGAAGGGGACGTGCCTTGTGGAGTCGCTTTTGATTTATGCATGTTTGCGCCTTATTTACACTAGCTATTGGATCTAGATCGTTTATGCCTATGAACACTCTGTGATCTCTGTGTGTTGGTCTGTGTCTGTGTCCTGCTTCCCGCCTCCTGTTTCCTGCTTCCATCTTCCTTGGCTCAGCCGTACAGATCCTCGTCGTCGCTGGCGCGCTGGTCGTGGAAGCCGGCGACCGCCTTGCCCTTGCCCTTGACGTCTTTGCCCTTGGCGCGGCCATTTGCTCCGTGTGCTCCGTGTGCTCCGTTGGCTCCGTTCACTCCGTTGACGCCGTTGCTGTGTCCATGGCCGTGGAGAAACCCGGCACCAAACCCAGACACGTCAGCATCGCCGTCATCGTCCTCGTCCTCCTCCTCGACGTCGCTAAACGACGTGGCCACGGCCTTGCCCTTGCCCTTGGCCTTCTTGTGGCGGGGGAGTGCTGGGCCCGGTGCGGGCGGCTGGGAGGAGCCTTGAGAGGATGCCGGGGATCCTTGGACGCTTCCCTGCGTCCCCTGTGTCTTCTCCTCGGGCGCCTTGGCCACCCCCTCGAACGTCGCCCGCACACGCTCGTAGTGGGACAGCTCGCCGGCGCTGATGCTCGGGACGAGCTCGCGCTGGGCTTCGAGAAAGTCCTGCTCGGTGACTTCGACGGCAACGTCGGCAGGCGTGGCGTAGTGGTCGAAAAAGTAGGCAGTGGTGACGTGTTTGGGCTTTGGCTTCGTCGAGTGGGCGACGCCGGGGTCCTCTGCGGCATTCAATGCGGCGACCTTGGCGTCGACCAGCGTAGCCTGGCGCGTCACAGCCTTGAGCATGGCATCGGTGCAAAGAGCGTAAAAGTCGGCACCGGTGTAGGTGAAAGGCAAGCGTTCGGCCACGCGTCTCAGCGAGACAGACGGGTGAAGGGTGAATCTGGGGTTTTGTCAGCATATGAAATACAACGGCACAAAGGCACACAAAAGGCACATTGGAAAGGAAGAAAAAAACGCACTTTCTCGTCAGCGCCTCGAGAATTCGCAGCTGCTTGTCGTGCGTATCTGACACGCCTAGGTACAGCATAGTGTCAAATCGGCCAGGCCGTAGCAGTGCTGGGTCGAGCAGGTCAGGGCGGTTGGTGGCGCCAATGACAAAGACGCCGCCGCCAGACGCTCCAGCCCCGGCTCCCGCTCCCGCACCCTCCTCGTCCGCCGCGGATGATCCTCCGGACATGCCGTCCAGCTCCGCCAGCAGCTGCGACACGATACGGTCCATGACGCCGCCGCTGTCGCCCTGGTTGCCACGCTTGGGGGCCACGGAGTCGAGCTCGTCGAAAAAGACCACGCAGGGCCGCGCATCGCGCGCTCGCTGGAAGACGCGGCGGACGTTGGCCTCGGACTCGCCAATGTACATGTTGAGCAGCTCGGGGCCCTTGACGCTGAAGAAATTGAGGCTGTACTCGGTGGCAATGGCCTTGGCCAGCAGCGTCTTGCCGGTGCCCGGGGGCCCGTAAAAGAGGATGCCGGAGCGCTTCTTCATGCCGCTGGCAAACAGCTCCGGGCGTTCGAGCGGCAGCTGGATGGTCTCGGTGACGACGTCCTTGACGTTGTCGAGGCCGCCGACGTCGTTCCAGGTCACGTTGGGGATCTTGGGCGCGCCAATGGCGTCGGCAAAGTTCTTGCGGGCCGCCTCGACGGCGGCTTCGAGGTCGGCCCGCGTCAGCCCGCGCACCGCCGAACCACCGGCCACTCTCACGTCGCGCAGCGTGACGGGCGTTGCCGCAGAGCCGGCCGAAGCGGCGACCAACCGCTCCAAGCGGGCGTCCTGGCAAACCACAGCGCGGGCCACGACGTCGACGAGATCGCCGGCCACGAGAGCGGCGGTTTTGAGGGCCACGGCGCCCAGATCGACTTCGGGGTCCAGCACGACGGCGCGGTCGCTCACAATGCTGCGCAGAATGGCTGCGCGCTCCTTTTCGTCCGGCGCCTGCATCTCCAGCTCGTGCGTGAACAGACTGCGCACGCCGTCGGGCAGCTTGTCGGGCTCTGTCGTCGTGGCCACCACCACGCGCGCATCGGCCACCACGTCGCGCAGCGTCGCCACCATGCGGTCGGCCGTCAGAGCCTCCAGATGGCGAATCAGCAGGGCGCAGCACGCGGGGCCGCAGCTCATGGCCAGGGCAGCGCGCGCTTTGAGCACGCCCTCGGTTTTGGCATCGCGTCCGCCGGCGCTGGCTTCGTTGACCACGTCGTAGGCATCGACGGCGTATGTGTGCAGGCCCACGTCGCTGCATGCGGCCGTCGCCACGGTCGCTTTGCCGATGTTGCGCTGCGTCGACACCAGCAGAATCGCCACCGGCGGCATCCGCAGCTGCATCGCCCGCCGGCTCGTCGCCGCGGCCACCAAGTCGCGCAGCTGTCGCCGCAGCGGCGAGGCCAGCAGGTGGCGGCGGTCTGGCTCGGCCACCGCAGCCGCCGTCTGGTCGCCGTAGCGCCGTGGTGCGGCCCGGAGTCCCAGGTAGTAGGGCCAGTTGCTGTCGCGCGTGCCGGGGATCCGCGTCGTCGTGGTCCCCGACTGCTCCAGGTGGGCGGTCGAAATGTCGACGCAGGCCACGCCCGGGCCCCAGATGCTTTCTTCTTCGGGCTCGTCGTCGCTGCGGCGGGGCTGGTGTGGCTGAACATGGCTGATCTTGAACCACGCCACGTCGTCGGCTCTGTGCGGCTGGTTTGGCTTGCCAGGATGGCGGCTGCCACCCCCCGTCAGCGACAGAATATCGCCCACGGCCGCCCCGTCGGCCGACAGCTGCATGTCGTTCATCGTGCGGCCGAGCTGTGCGTCGATGGGTACGGCAATCAGGTCGCCCGTCTTGACCACGCGCAGCTTGCGCTCAAAGTGCCACTTGAGCCCGGCCACGATGGCCGTCTGCACCGACTTCTCGATGGCCACGGGCGTCCGCACCTGCTGGATGATCACCTTTTGCGCAAACGGCGGCTGCGCCGACGCCGACAGCTTCGTCGACGGCCGTCCGTGCCGGATAGTCGTCGTCATCATCGCTGTTGGTCCCTTGAGCGGTGACAGCCGAAGATACGGCGTTGCTTCGAGGTTGGCCAGCAGAATCGGCGACACATACGCAACGGGACTGCTTGGCCGCTGCAGCACCTGCGACTCGAAAAACGACAGTCTCCGCCCCCCCTCGCCGTCGCCGTCGCCGTCCCCGTCCCCGTCCCCGTCCCCGTCACGGCCGCGCCGGTGCTTCGAGCTCGGAATCCGCGTCACGGCTCGCTGTGCATAGCCTTCGGGCAGCCCAAACACCCGCACTGGTCGCCATGCAGCTTCGTCCTCGTCGCCGCCCGTGGCACCGCCAAAGCTGCCCAGCGAAAAGAGCCCGAATCCGTTGGCCGGCGGCTGCTCTGCGGCCTCCAGACGCACCCAGTCGCCCGAGAAGCTGCCGATGCGCGTCAGATGGTGTGTTTCCACATACACCCGCGCCTCGTCGTCGTCGTCGTCGCCTGGCTTTGGATGCAGCAGTTCTGGCGGCACCGTCGCTGCCAGCCCCTGTGCCTTAAACAGCCGCCCTCTCGGTCTTTCTGGCCGCGCTGTCATCGCCGTAAAGCTGGAAAACACCGACCCCGGCGTGGCGATGCCGTTGGTCCGCCGGCCCCGGCCAATCGTCATCGGCGATCCGGGCTGCAACGTCGACACGCCGCTCGCCACTGTGGCTGGCAGTGTCGGTGCCTGCAGCGAAATCATATCGTCCAAGGAGTCGTCCGATAGCGAGTCGCCGTCCGAATGGAGGGCATCGTCGCCGTCGTCCTCGTCGTCGTCCTCGATGTCGTCCGCCTCCGAATCCCCCGACACCGCCTCTGTTTCCGTGCGGCTGCGCTCTTCGGCAGCCGAGTAGAACTGGTCGTTGGCCGTGTCCTCGCCCTCGTCGCCCTCGTCACCTTCGGCGCTGCTGCCCAGTCCGTTGAGCTTGCGGCTCGGCGCCGCTGCTCCGACTGCCACCGGCCGTCCCGTCTTGGCGGATGATGACGGCTGCCGCGAACCGCTGCGCAGCACCGACACCACGATCTTGGTCTGCGGCGCCAAGACGCCCTGGGCTACGGGCTCGCAGAAGCTGACCTTGCCCGGATTGGGCGGCACGTGGGTGATGGGGTGCGGCGGCAGCGGCAGAGGGAACAGGTCGCCCGCGTGCACCACCTGCAGCGAACTCAACGCCACTCGCAGTGCCGCGGTCAGACGGTTTTCCGGCGTCACTGCCCCTGTCTCTGCATCCTTTCCGCCTCCGCTGCCGCCTGTCCTCCCCTGGGCCGCTGCATAAATGGCCGGCACCGACGGATGGTCGCGGAAAAAGGTGCCCTCGCCCTTTTCGAGCCGCTGCGCCAGGTCGCCGTCGAGACTGACAAACACGGTGTCCAGCGCCACGGCCGCCACGTCCAGCACCAGGATCTCAATTCCGCGCCGGCTGTTCTGCCCGGCCAGCTTCGACGGCGCCGTCTGCTGCAGAATCGCCGCAAAGTTTTGCAGCGCCAGCGACGACGGCGAGAACTGCACCGTCGAATGCGCGAGGGCCGCCGACCGCGCTACCGGCACCACCGTCCAGTCCGTCGTCTCGGCCGCGGCGTTGGGCGTCCACGGCGCAATGGCCACGTGGTGCAGCTCGGGTTCGGTCGAGGAAGAAGAGGCTGTGGCCAGCGACAGCGATGAAGCGAAACCGGAGCCTATTCACCTTACTTAGCATTCGTCCGCGTCTCCTCTTCTTTCTTCCCTTTCCTCTTCCATTCCGTCTTCCCCTACTCTCCCCGCCCTACTCACCCTCTTTTGGCGCCTCTTGCTGCTCTTGGCGGCTCAGGTGCGGAAACAAGTCCGCAAACAGATCCTCCGACAAAATGCCCACATCGCCGCGCACATGGTCGTCCAGCACCAACCGAGCTGCCAGCGCCGGCTTGTCCTGCCGCCGTCGCCGCTGCCGGCCACCACGCTTTGTCTTGGCCGGCCTGCCGCCTGCCGCCAGCTCCGTCGATGCAGCCATGGCAATGGGCCGGGAGGGAATCGCCTCAACCGGAGAAGACGAATGCAAGCTTCTCAGATGACTGCTGTCCACCCCGCGGTGCTATGCACGCATCGCCTACCGCTTGGGATGTGCGAGCCAATGGATTTTCAATAGTATTTGTTGCCGCGCGTGTTTCTTATTGCTTGCGTTGCTTGTGTGGTCTGTTGGCTGCCGTGCACATTTGTGCGCTCGTGGTCGATGCGCGTGAAAAGGCGCTGGTGAAGCTCGGCCGCTGTGCCTTGGTGCTTGTGCTTGTGCTCTGGGGTAAGAGCTCTAGCGCACCGGGTCTTCTGTCTTTTGGCCTCGGTACATCGCGCCTGCCTCTGGCGCTGCGTCACGTGCACGGCCCACTTCCCCGTACGTGGTAATTACGGAGTAGTGACACACAGATTTCTCTGTACATCCATTCACATCTTACGGAGACAGGCCTAACGAAATACAGCAACTTGGAATAAATACACCATATTAGCACCGGTCCCGCCTTGTCGAGAGGCGTTGGGTCTGGCGACGGACTCTAACGAAAGTAATGAACAGAAATGTAACGACAAAAGAAATCAAATGGTCGACGGTGAGGGCCATCTGGCTCATCTGGATGGAAACCCCCCCCTGTTTTCCTTTTTTCCCCTTTTCCTTTCTTTGGTCTTTTTCCTCTACCAATTACGCCTACTGCGACTTCTTCTTGCCCCTCTTGAATAGCGAGCTCGGGGCGCTCCACTTCTTCACGCGGAAGATGTAGTACGTCAGAATCGCCATGGCAATGTTGAAGACCACGTAGATCCAGATCAGCCCAAAGTTGCGCCACCGGTCTGTCCAGTAGATCTTGGACGCGCTCAGGTACTGATCTGCTGTCGTCACCGAGCAGTACCGGCAGTCCGCCGTGGCCTCGGGGTTCTGCAGCCGTCCCGGTGCCAGCTGCAGATACGGCTCCATGTATTGGCCGCAGGTGTAGCCCATCGGCGGGCTGAAGACGGCCGTCTCGCGCGACGAGCACTCGACCAGTCGCTCATGCAGCTGCGTGGAGATCACACCCGAGATCCAGTATGTGAAGGGCGAGGCGCGGTACATGAAGATCCAGAAGCCTGGCAGCGCCGCTGGCGACTGCAGCACACCCGCAAAGACCAGACTCATCATCACCAGCAGGGTCACGATGCCGCCAGCTGTCTGGGCATCCGGCAGTGCTGCAATGCACATGTGGGCAAAGGTGCTGGCGTAGATGAAGAGCTGGATGCAGAAGAGCAGCACGAGGCCCTGGCGCTGCGCGCTCTGGATGCCGATGACCGCGTAGTAAAAGGAGCCAAAGGTGGCGACGCCGACAAGGATCTGGTACGGCAGCTCGACCACGATGTTGGCAATCATGAACACCTTCCACGAATACATTTTGCCGGGGCGTTCGCGCACTTCGTAGAGCGAGCGTTGGGTGACGAAGAGGGGTTGAATCTAGGTGGTTTGGATTAGCCAGATGGGAGGAAGGGGGGGGACGCAAAAAGACACAACACGACAACACAAAAACAGCAAATACGTACCTGCTGCACGAGCGTCGAGAAAATAGTCAGCACCTGGAAGATGGCAAACATAATGTTCTGCATGCCGGCCAGCGAGCTCTTGGCCTGGAAAAAGGTAAAGCCAATAAACAGGCCGGCCACGATGCCGAGGCCAAACTTGGCCAGGATGTACGTGGGCATGCGCCAGTACTGCTGGAAGATGCGGTGCGTCACCAGCCACACCTGCGACCAGAACGGCATGGCGAATTCGCTGCTGCCCTCGGGGTCGTCGTGGTCGCTGGTGACCGCGCCGCCGCCGCCCTCGTGCTTGCGCTTCTCCTGGCAAATCTGCTCAACCTCCGCCAGCACCGCCTGGCTCTCGTCGCTCGACTTCCAGGTCTCGTGCCAGTCGCGGCCGTCGTGCGCCCGCGTCTTGTTGACAATCTCCAGCATGTACTCGGCCGGGTTCTCGTCGTCGCGGCACACGCGCGCGCCCTTGGCCTCGAAGTAGTCCAGCAGCGTGCGCGAGTTGGCTCCGACGTCGCCAAAGTAGACCGTCTTGCCGCCCGCCGCCAGGAAAAGCAGCCGGTCAAACTGCTCAAACAGCATCGCGCTCGGCTGGTGGATCGTGCACAGCACCGCCTGCCCGGCGTCCGCCAGCTTGCGCAGGAATGAGCAGATCGCCCACGAGCTCTGCGAGTCCAGCCCGCTCGTCGGCTCGTCCAGGAACAGCAGCAGCTTCGGCTTTGCGGCCAGCTCCACGCCAATCGTCAGCAGCTTGCGCTGCTCCACGTTGAGACCCTCGCCCGGGATGCCGACCACCGCATCCGCGAACTCGTTCATGTTGAGCATCTGGATCACCTCCTCGACGAACGCGTACTTTTCCTGCTTGCTGACCGACTTGGGCTGCCGCAGCATCGCGCTGAACCGCAAGCTCTCACGAACCGTGGCCGTTTCGAGATGCAGGTCTAGGGAATTAGCGCGTGTCCATGTAGGTAGCAGGAAAATCCAAGTCATTCATGGGAAAAGAAAGCAAAGCAAAGCCCAAAAGTGACACAACTCACCCTGCTGCTGCACGTAGCCCGTGTTCCGCTGGAAGCTGGCACCACGCGGAATGCCGTTGACCAGCATGTCGCCCGTGATCACGCCCATCGTCGTCCGTTCAGCCAGCACATCCAGCAGCGTCGTCTTGCCGGCGCCACTGACACCCATCAGCGCCGTCAGCGTGCCGGGGCGCACCCACCCAGACACTTGGTCGAGCAGCCGCCGCTTTCCGCCCTTGACGTCGACTTCGTAGACCACGTCCTTCCAGGTGAAGATCTTTTGCTGCGGCGGGATGCCGTGCACCTTGGTGCCGGCCTCGGCCGGTTCGTCCGGCTTGGCCTCGGCGCGAGTGACTCCGTTGGTTCCGTTGGTTCCGTTGGCTCCAGTGGCTTCGTTTGCCGCCTCCTTGGACGGACCCTTCTCCTCGTCGCTGCCCCTGTTGCGGTTCTGCAGATGTGCCGGCACATGGCCCTTTTGGTACACCAGCATCTCGCCCATGCTCGTCGGCACGCTGTTGATCTCAGTGGCCACAAAGTAGAAGCACATGAAGAAGACCAGGAAGGCCAGCAGAATGCCAAAGTTGCGCCAGATGTGCGAGTAGTAGTAGTTGAAGCTCTGCGCAATGTAGCGGTCGCCGTTCACCGTCGCCCGACCAGGCTCGGCACCCACAGACGAGCAGATCCACGAGTCGCCAATCGGCGGCGAGTAGCCCGGGATGATGACAGAGCAGGTGAACTCACGGCCGTGGAACTCGTTGGAAATCAGCGCCTCAAAGGTGTAGAAGAGCGGGTTGATCCAGCGGATCCAGCTGAACCACGGGTGCATTTCCGGCACGGCGACGACGAAGCCCGTGTACATGACCAGGCCCAACACGAAAATACCGGCAAAGGTCATGGCCTGCGAGACGGTCTTGGTCATGGCCGCCATGGTGCGGAAGATGCCCGACATGGTGAAGGTGGCCGTGTACGAGAACAGGAAATAGATGAAAAACTGCGACGGCTCGCGGCGCAAGCCGGCCAAGAAGTAGATGATGACGTTGAAGATGACGGCCACCGCGAACTTGACGGGGATGTCGGCGAGCACGCCGGCGATGGCCTCGGTGGCCGGGTGGTAGAAGGCATAGGACGACTGCTTTTCCACGATGGGCCGCTGCTCGTACAGGCTGTTGATTTCCGTAATGGTGATGAGGGCGTTGAGCAGCACAGACATGAAGAGCACGGACGACTTGGCGTAGAAGCCCACCGTCGCGTTTGGCGTCCCGTAGACAAGAGAACCGATGATCAAAGCCAGAATCATACAGATGAGGGCAGTTGTGACCGTGGGCGTCTTGATGTTCCACATCCGCTGGTATGCTCGGCGGGTGTTGTAGCGCACCTGCATCATGGTGCTGATGATGTAGGGCGAGCCGGGGCGCACATGCTTGGCCTGCTTATAGGTCTTGGTCTCGCGGAACTCGGCAGCCGTGGGGCCGTGGGGGTCAACAGGAAACTCTTTCTGGCACGCATCGATCTCCGCCTGCAGCCGCTGGTACTCGGGCGACTGCATCCAGTAGTTCTCAAACTCCTGGGCCGTCCGGGGCACCTTGTCCTCCATGCCCTGGCGAGCACGCCGCTCGATGGGGTTGGTGACAGACGTCAGGAAGTCGCCCGTGGTCTGGCGGCTTGGGCACTCCCAGCCCTGGCGCTCGAAAAAGGCCTTGGCCCCCTTGGCCGGGCCAAAGTAGATCTGGCGGCCCTCGTAGAGCACCGAGGCCTTGTCGAAGAGCTCGTAGATGGACTCGCTAGCCTGGTAGATGGCGACGGCGTGGGCCATGGTGGTGAGGTCGGCGGCCACGCGCAGGCTCTGGACGAAGCGAAGCGCAGTGGCCGAATCGAGGCCGCGAGTACTGTCAAGTTAGCCTCCATACACCGCAACGCATCACCACCGCCATCCACGCCCAACCACAAATCAACCGCGCATCAAACAGAGCCCGGCCACCACCAGGAACACCACGCCATGCAACCAAAAACGCACCTGTTGTCCCAAGCCATCAAGTGGCTGCCGGCCACCATCATCTCGGCGATGCTGACACGCTTGCGCTCGCCGCCGGAGACGCCGCGGATGAACTCGTTGCCGACGCGCGTGTTGTACGTGTGGCTCAGGCCGCACACGGCCATGACGACCTGGGCAACGTGGCGCGATGCCTCGTCGCGGCTCATGTGCGGGCCGCCCCAGTGGTTCGACGGCATGCGCATCGCCGCGGCAAACTCGAGCGTCTGGCCCACGGTCAGCTCGGGGAAGTGCTTGTCGACCTCCTGGTTGTAGATGAGCTCGCCGCGGTACTCCTTCATCATCTTGGACTGCGGCACGCCGTTGTAGTGGATCGTCGAGCCCTTGTCGACGTGCAGGCCGTGCAGCTCGCCCGTCAAGCTCTTGAGCAGCGTGCTGCAGCCCGATCCCGGCCGCCCCAGCACCACCAGCAGCTCGCCGCTCTGCAGCAGGCCGCAGAACTCGTGCAGGATCAGCTTGTTCGGCGGCTTGTTGTGCGACAACAGCCCGCGCACGCCGTCCACCGGCGCCGCCAACAACGTCGCCACCGTGTGCTGCAGCTGCAAGTCGGGTGCGCTGCCCGACACGTTGAGGCTCTTGTAGACCACGCCGGGACTCGCCCGTGGCTGTCCCTGACCCCGCAGCTTCTGGATGAACATCGTCAGCCACTTGGACAGGTCGAACTTGGAGCTCTGCGGCTGCAGTGCCTCGTCCACGGTCCCGTCGGGGCCGTGCTGTTCGCCTGCTGCCGAAATGGCCGTGGCAATCCGCCGCAGCTCCGTCTGGTCTTCCTCGTGGATCATCGTGTTGGTGTGTGACCGCGTGAGCTTGGTGTGTGTGCTCTCGTCCGAGTCAACCTCGTCCGAGCCTGATTCATCCTCAAGCGTGACCGAGGCCGTCCGGGGTCCCGTCGACGCGCTGCCCGCGCCATACGACGCCGAGCGGTCGTGGAGGGTAGCCGACGGTGTTTCCACCGCAGCAGCCACTGCCTCGACACCCGGGGCTCCCGGGTATTCCCCGGGAACGTTTCGTTCCTCTGTGATGCCGGCCATCGTGTATGTGGTCAGGTTTGGGTTGACGGCAACAAGGCAGATAACGGGGTCTTCTGTCAGCCCTTTTCAACCCAGGGACATCGGGGACATCTGAAAATCCTAGGGAATAAGAAAGAAGGAAAACGCCTACGGGCCAACCTTTTCCAGTTGGAAAAGAAATCAGGCATATCAAAGGGGGAATCCACTTACATCATCCACGTACATGGTGCTGTTCTGCTGTACTTGCTAACTGCTGCTATGAGCTGTAGTTACTCGTACTAAAAGCTGCCAGTGGTGTGTTAGTGCACTACGAGGCGTATAGCTGGTCACTGACTCAGCGGCCATTGGCTCAAACGCCTCCCGACCAGCACAAAGTATTCCGTTTTAGGTAACAGGAGGACGCTAAACCAGTATCTTCTCGCTCGTTTAGATAAGCCGGGCGGGCCATCACATGTTAGATGCAGCGCCAGGCCTGTTAAAAGCGGACAGCCGGGGCCAGCCCAGGGAGAAAGAATCGACGATCTTGGGGTTGCCGCTGTTGGATACGAGTAGGTCGTAGGGCTATTCCACGTAGAACTACGTGTACGAATGCGCACTGCTGAATGCAATCCCGGCCTAAGTGCCGAATGGGGCGGAATGGAAGGAGGAAAATAGGGAAAGGGAACAAGCAAAAAGCAAACAAACAAATGCACAATGTAAACAAATAAGTAAATAAAAATACATGCAGAGCAAAACATGCCAATTGTGGGATTAAGACATTCTTCAACTGATATATCCACTTTGGCCTGCTAGTGGATTTCCTCCCAAAACTACTTCCGGACTCTGTCGTCGATGTTGGTTCGACGACAAAGGATTGACCGATGTCATCACCCCATACTCGGAGTCACGGGCCATCCTCCCTGCTCTGTACATAGGCTCAACTACACGTCACTTGCAGAGCCGCGACGAATCAGCCAAGCCGAGATTACTCATATTGGCTCTTTCTTGCCTGCGCTCCGTGCGAGAAAGCGGCTCGTTCGGGCACCATTTTTTACTCTTTTCTGTCCTTTTTCATGTTAACACAATCCAGTTTTCTACACATACGGACCCACGGCCACCGGGGAGAAATGAGGAGCGCCTACTCTTTGATGATCAATGCACGTCCGAGAACACCTACAACCGAGGATGTCTACGCATGTACAATGTATGTAAATACCGCATTAGCTATGGATAACTGCGTATACGTGGAGATAGCGCGTTTGTGCGGACGGTGATGTTCAGGGACACGTCATTTCCGGTAATATCCAAGGGCCGACCCCCGACCCTCCGAGAACTCGACATCGGCGTGCAACCAATGGAAGCACCGCCATTGCATGTCACACAGCCAACCAACCATGTGTTGGTCACAACGCACATTGTGTGGCAACATGGGCGATGTGTGGCCGAAGTAGTTGCCGACATCCATCCCCCAACATAGCTGAATTTATACTCGCACATGAGCCCTAGCCACGCCGTTCCAGGCAATAAGTGTCTCGAGGCCCAGCCCCGGCACACCGGATGTCTTGTTGGCCTCCGCACCACACCGAGCTAACCCGACGAGGCTGCTTATGGACGCAGCCTCGTCGTAGCATGTAGTCAGAGTATTTGCGTTTCTTACCCGAACGGGCCCTCAGCAGCCATCCCGGCCAACAGGCACCGCACGCAACGGACCGTTTCCATAAGCTTGTTTCTGCGCCCTGTTCGTGTGCTCGCCTGCTTCCCTTTCACCTGTCTCCCTACCGTCGCATCAGAATTCTCCCGGGTTCCTTTTTCTTGACATTGACTCACATCGCTGCACCTTTCCTCACTGTTCTTGGCACATATCAGTGCACCTTTCGGTCCAATCGGCTGCCGGCTGGCTGTGAAAATCCGGGGTAGTGCCCAGAGCCAATAGCGTCCACATGCACGACGTACTGCATGGGGCCGCTCCTAGGAGGGAAGCTTGCCAACCGCTGGATCACGACATACAAGTAGCACCAAGCGTCATTACATTGGCTAACAGATCACCCATTCTCCACGACTGCTCATGAATGGCGTTTTCCCACGCCCAATCAGTCCTTTCTCAATGACCGTCCAGACTCATGCCGATCATTCGAACGGCTCAGGACAGGTAGCCGAAGAGGACTCTTTCTCCGGCCATGCATATCATTATAAGTACAAAGATGGCATTCGCATGTCCGTCTTTTGACCTATGCGTAGTCGTACGTGCCTCGCGCTCTCCTCGTAAACTGTACTTGCTTCTTCACACAATACCATGGCTGCCGCTGCCGTCCAATCGTCTCCGGGACTTGTCCTAGGCCACGCCGATACTTCCACTCCGTCAACCGGCAGATATCCGGTGTCCCCTTCTGGGCCCCCTGGTCAGCCAGACATCGCCTACGCTCCCGACTATGCCAAATACGTCGCCCGAACCAAGCGCCGCCTCGAGACGGACGACGATGGCGCTCGCACCCGATCCGCCTTGCCCGAGGGCTTTCCAGCCAAACTAGAGTCCCCGCTCGTCTGGGAGGGCCAGTCCATCTCGGAGGCGTACGACTGGAACTACCGCCTCACCGAAGCTGACCTAGCCGAGCTGGATAGTGCTTTGCAGCACTTTAATTGTAGGTGATGTTTGTCGGGATAAGTTCAAGACCATGTGCTGACCATCTTGCCCACACGGAAAGCCCTCAACCTCCCCATCGGCCTCGTCGGCGTCGACAACTTCCCGCTGCCGCATCTACATGCCACCCTTCGTGCCATCTCGCACGAGGTGCACCACGGCCACGGCTTCAAGGTCGTGCGCGGTGTACCCGTTCGCCGCTACAGCCGCAGCGATGTCCTGACTCTGTACGCCGGGCTGGCGGCCCATGTGGCACCGATCCGTGGCCGGCAGGACCGTCGGGCCGTCCAAGACACGAGCCCGGGTGGCGACAACACCAACGACCACAGCCCCCGAGACGTGGTACTAGCCCATATCCGCGATCTGACGGCTACCTACGACGCCGTCTCTATCGGCGCCCCTGCCTACACCACCGAGAAGCAGGTCTTCCACACCGATTCGGGCGACGTGATCGCGCTGTTTGCGTTGGGTGAGGCAGAATCGGGTGGCCAAAGCTATCTGTCGAGCAGCTGGCGTGTATACAATGAGCTGGCAGCCACGCGGCCGGACTTGGTCCGCACGCTGGCCGAGCCTTGGGCCGTGGACGAGTAGGTTCACTTCTGCATCGGTTTATCAGCGCTGGATCCAAGATTTGTTCGTGTCTCACACACCAGGTTCGGGAAAAACGACAAATCCTACTCGGAGCGGCCGCTGCTTCACTATCAACCGGCCGCCGCCGACGGCAGCACCACCGAGCGCCTCATCATTCAATATGCCCGCCGTTCCTTCACCGGATACTGGGGGCTGCCGCGCTCGGCCACCATTCCGGCCATCACCGAAGCCCAGGCCGAGGCCCTTGATGCCTTACACTTCACCGCCGAGAAGTATGCGGTCTCGCTCGACTTCCACGAAGGCGACATCCAGTTTGCCAACAACCTGAGCATCTTCCACGCGCGCGGCGCGTTTGTGGACTCGGACGAGAAGCAGTGTGTCACTCGTGTTTGCGTTGGTTGTTTTTATGTATGCGTAGCTCCATGTTTGTACTAACCCCCTCCCAGCCGCCATCTTGTGCGTCTCTGGCTACGCGACCCCGAGAATGCCTGGCCCACGCCCGCGGTTCTGCAAGATCGCTGGGCCCGTGTCTACGACGATCTTCATCCCGAGACGGCCATTGTTCCGCTCGAGCCGTACATTCGGAATGCCAGCAAGGGCGAGAGTCACGCGGCCAAGGCCCAGAGCTAAGAAGGATGGGGTGGGATGGTGAGATGCCACAGCCAAACCCCAAGACCCAGCAATCAAAAGGAAGCCTAGAATGAGAACCAGAACGAGAGACCAGAGCCCGAGCGAGTGTGTGAGACGGTGACGCCGGGCATCAGGCTGCATGTCCTCTGATTCCATTGTTCCAATACATTGTGCCATCGTGGGGGGGACAACAGAACGCCCAGGTTTTACGAGTCGTTGTGTTTTCGTTACGTTTTGACATCCCGAAAGAGAAAGCATATTTCCAATGCGATACGAGGGCCTGACGTGGTGGCAGCCTTTGTGCTCCGTTTTTGTCGGTTGGTCTCCTGCTGGAGAACCAGGGTGATAAGCTGACTTGCCCTTGCAGAGACAAAACAGAACGGAGCTGTTCACACGTGAAGGGCCAAGAGGCCCAGCAAATAAGCTGCCCGTATAGGAAGGTGTAGCGGGAGAACTTGCGTTTCCGTTGCAAGCGCATAAGACGCCATCTCTGGGGCCTTGTCGATCCACGGATGGCGCATTCAAGGCCAAATCAGGCGTGAACAGGCAAGCCTACAAAATCCGTAGAATGTGTTCTACGAGGCAAACACAGGCAAACAGGCACAATAGGTGCTGCCGGCCGACGCTGGGGGCCTTGTGATTGGCCCCATGTAGCGCTGGCGTCTTTGCGGGCAGGGATGACGAAAGGTGCCGTTCTAGAATGGCGATATCCGCTTTTGATATGCGCTGGGACGACCACACCTGGCTTGTCAAATGCAACGCTCTGCTAATACCACTAGCACAACCCATGTCTGAGGATCAGCATTGAGAGGGGGAAGGGAAAAAAAAGAAAGGGGCCGGGGGCTCTGCCGGCGTGCCTACGAATACACTTATTCTCGCAAGTTGCTCGGTGTGCTCGTACCTATTCGTCGTGTCTACGGAGATACAGACAGAGTATGAATATGGCTGCACTGGTCGTGCCGGGATGAGCAGCGAAATGTATTAATTATCCACAGCGTCTGATAGAGAGATGGCAGCCGGCGCTGGCAGAGATAGAAGATGCACACAAAATGCAACAATATGTCACAGCGCCTTCTTCCACCTCGAAGCCAAGAAAGACCAGAACGCGTCGCGGCCGTGTAATAAATATGCTGCTCTCTCTCCACTTCCCGGAACGGCTTTCGGTGAATTTCTGGAGTTCGCCTCTGGAAAGGGATGTTCTGTTCTCGCCGTCTCTCTGTCTGGTCCCTTTCCGGCCGTTTTCTCGCCGTTTGTTTGTTCTTTCTTTTTCGTCTTTCGGTGCCAACACCTGAGCTGCTGCTCATTTTAGGCTGTTCTCCCGTCATACTTAACGACGAAACGTTTCTTGTCCCAAGACCGTCTTTGGAATCCTCAGGCCAGCTCGGAATCGGGATGCCAACAGCCCAGAGCCCAGGTGTCAGCACCAGAGCGCCTGGCTGAAATGGCGAGCTTTTAGGATTCGGCAGGCCACCGGCTCCAGCAAATAGGCGTGTGGCCTTTCGGCTCCCCCCTACTCGCCCATGGCTGCTGTTGCAAATGATGCGGCCCTCGAGGTCTCAGCCAAGTGTGGGGTGGCTGCAGCCCCAGCATGGTTTCTTTTGCTCCCTTCGACGTACCCGTACTCTTGCTCTCATAGTACTCTGTGGCATGCTCCATACTCCCATACTCGTATTCATGTTGGTTGGCTTATCGCCAACCTCGCCCACATTGCATAGCGCAACCAGATATGCCACATTACATCACGGCATATGGGTACTTTACATTGGTACTTGCACCTCCGTCGTCCATCAATCACCCCCCCATCCTCCATCCCATCCCCCTACCCGCCGTTTTTCTTGGTATGCCCACTGGCCTTGTCACTGTCTCGCTCTCGCCGTTGCCCACCCCTCGCCCACCCACGGCCACCGGACGATTATAGGCCCTCCATTATAAATAACGTGATATGCTGTGGTTTAGACGTCGTACACAAATTTGCTGCGCGCAAGCGATGTCTGGGGTCGGACGCTCTCCAGCTCCCAGGCCGCCTTCCGTTGGTTCTTTTTTGCGTAACTCTGTACATGCGTATCAATGTACTATCGGGATGTTGCATATATATATGAAGCACCCTTGCCGCCTTGATAGACTCCCCCAAGATATCCCCTTCATGATTGCCCTGTAGCCCCCGTCGCCCTTTTCCTTATCACCTCGCGCTCGGGTCGCTATATATTGATTGTTATTGCTAATCATCCTCTGGCCTCTTTCCTTCCCGTCTCCCGTTTCTTTTACATTTGGATACCCATCGTGCATTTTGCATCTTCGACTCCGCCATGTCATTCTGGCGCCGGCCGTTTTCCAGACGGCCTGACGCCGACATCGTCGAGCACGTCCCTGCTCACCACAATGGCAACCATGCACCTGGTGTCGTCGATGAGCCTGAGCTTTCGGACGGCAGCCTCAAGTTCGTCGTTGAGAAGGGCGGTAATGGCTCCGAAGAGTCGTACCAGGAAGCCTCGGGCGCTCCTGTTGAAGTCTCGTCGCCGCTTGGCTACACTGTCGGACCCATCACCATCATATTCCTCAACATCAGCAAGATGATCGGCACTGGTGTTTATTCGACTCGTATGTTTAAGCTCTTACTGGCTGGGCGTAAATATAACGGTTGTGCGCTAACACAAGCTCTCAGCTGCCACCATTCTCAAGGGTACCGGATCCGTTGGCTTGTCCATGGTCTATTGGGCCATTGGCTTCTTCACTTCGATTGCATCGCTGTCCACCTATCTCGAATACGCTGCCTATTTTCCTAATCGCTCGGGTTCCGAGGTCGTCTATCTTGAGCAAGCCTATCCACGGCCCAAGTGGTTCTTCCCAACCGCCTTTGCCTTTCAGAGCGTTGCGTTGTCGTTCAGCAGCGGCAACTCAATCGGTACGCTTTTGAAATAAAAACGTAAAACCCAATTCCGTCTCGCTAACGTTACAGTCCTGGCCCAGTACCTCTTCCGCATCAACGGCCACACGCCGTCTCCATATGAGCTCAAGGGCGTAGCTGTCGCCGGCTACACCGTAGCTGCTTTGTGTGCGTATTTCTAGTAGGGGGGTTGTGGTTTTATTGTTCTAGCGGTCCCGTCTAACTCGTTGATGCCAGTCGTCGCCTTTCACACACGAGGCTCCTACTACGCCTCCAACGTCATCGGTGTCATCAAAGTCCTGACCCTCGTCTTTATTGGCATCACCGGCTTGGTCGTTCTCGGCGGCCACACCCGCGTCAAGGACTCCCACAGCCACTTTGATCACCCGTTTGACGGCAAGGCCACTCCTTACGGTCTCACCAATGCTCTTTACAAGATTATTTTCTCGTACGCCGGTTACGAAAATGCCTTTAACGTCGTCAACGAGGTCAAAAACCCCGTCAAGCAGATCCGCCGCAACGGCTTCATTGCCCTCGGCATCGTCACCGTCCTCTACATCCTCGCCAACGTTGCCTACTTTGCCGCCGTCCCGGCCGCCGACCTCCGCAAGTCCACCCAGATCGCCGCCAGCCTCTTCTTCACCAACGTCTTTGGTGAGGGCCGCGCCGTGCGTGGGCTCAACTTCCTCATCGCGCTGTCCTCCTTTGGCAACCTTATTGCTGTGCTTCTGGGTAGCTCGCGTTTGCTGCGCGAGTGCGGCCGCCAGGGTGTCTTGCCGTTCCCGCGCTTCTGGGCATCGACACGACCCTTTGGCACGCCTCTGGGTCCGTATTTCGTCAAGTGGCTGCTGACCATTGTCATGATCCTGGCCCCGCCAGCTGGTGACGCCTTCAACTTCAGTACGTTCCCCGATGCCACAATTTGCGTATTGCCCTCCTCTTTCTAACGATTTTGGCAGTCACCGATCTCCAGGTGTATCCTTCTGCCGCCTTCAACGTGCTCATGGCCGTGGGCATCTACATTGTGCGCTGGCGGCGCAAGCGGCTCAACCTGCCGCGGCCCGAGTTTCGTGCCTGGGACCCCGTCATTATTTTCAACATCTTCGTCAACGTATATCTCCTCGTCTTGCCCTGGTACCCGCCTGCGGGTGGCAAGTACGGCGGTGATGTCAGTTTCTGGTATGCCACCTACGTGGTGACCGGCATCGGCATGTAAGTAGTTGCCTCTGATTTCCACCCAGCATTTCTTTGCGTCCTGTGCGCTAACAACACAGTCTGGTCGGTTGTGGCGTCTACTACTGGCTGTGGATCTTCGCCATCCCGAAGCTGCGCGGCTACCGCATTCGCCAGGAGGTCATTGTTCTCGAAGATGGCGCCAAGAGTCACAAGGTCGTCAAGATTCCCGTGGCTGAGCTGGCACAGTGGGACGCTACCCACGACGCTGCTGGTCGCAGCCTTGACAACTTGGCCGGCTCGAATGAGGAAGTGGGCAAGATCTTCGTCTCCTCTGATCATGAGAAGGCCCACCCTTAAAAGACCACTACAAGTGAATTAGGTGAGGGGGCAATTCTCAAGAATGGCACGGCAACAAGGTTGTTTGGTAGTTCTTAACGAACAGCAGCTCATCTGTAGCCATACTCCACTCGTCAATTGACAACAGTTGCAATCTAAACACAACGAAAGGAAAATCTACACAAGTCACAGCCCACTGTTTGCAGTAAAATATGTATAATGTAAAATTGCAGCCTTTGAGAACGCCACAAGGTTGCCGCCTCGCAGCCACTCCAAGCCATGCTTCCTATGAAGTATGAAAAAAGAAAAGTATTACATGCTTCCTTTGAAGCTAAAGAGGAAGCTGTAAAGCCCGATTAGTCCTGTTGAACTGACCGTTTCCCCTCTCTCCAAAGCACCCGTTCTCCATCCTCTTCCATCAATGCTTCGTCATATTGTAGTTCTCAAAAAGGGTGCATTCCTTTCTAGGTATCATACACTTCAAGCGTCATCATCGCCGACGAAGTCGACGCTCTGGCTGGTAGCACCGGCGCTCTTGGTGTCGGTGGCGATGTTGTTGTTCAGCTTCGTCGTCTCCTGGGCGATCTTGGCGCTGTTGTCCTTGCCGCTCTGGGCCTGGTCGATCTGGAGACCAAGGACCTCAAGCTCAAGCTTGAGCACCTTGTTCTTGATCTTGCCAACCTGCAGGGCCTTGCCAGCAGCGGTGCTTGAGCCAGCGGCGGAAATGGCATCGTTAAAGCCACCGTCGTCAGTTTCGGCAGCCTCGGCAGTCACACGAGCAGCCTTGATAATGGCCAGGTCGTTGGCATCCACGTTGGCGAGGTCGTTGAAGTCAATCTACTCGTGTTAGCATGTGGTACAAGGGGACAGCAAGGGTAGGTGCTAGGATGGCATACAGGGAACTTGGCCTTGACCTCGGCCAGGGCGTTGCCGGCGACACCATCGGAGACCTGAAAGTCGGCATAGTTGCTGGCGGTGAGGACACCAGCACGCTTCTGCGCCTTCTCACCCGTGGGCAGAGCAAGGGCCGAGACGGCGAAAGAAAGAATAATGGCCTTGGTGAAGTACATTTTGTCTGGAATGACGAAAAGTCTGATTGGAACTGACAAACAAGATAAAATAAAAGTGGAAGTATAGAGAGTGAAGGAATGAAACAAGTAAACAGCACAGCTGTGTAGAAGAGAACGAGAGAAAAAGGGGGGGGGGGGGCTTGTCTTCACAGAAGAACAGGATTGGAGTGGCTGAAATGGTGAGGATAGAGAAGAAAGAAACAAAAAGAAGTTGGGATGAATGGGGGGACGGGCACACTTTATACACGACAGAAGGTCGGCTACGACTGCCACGATGCGTCCCAGAATGTCCCAGTCATTCCCAGCAGCTCCAGTTGGCATGACATTCGCGATGGAGCTCGGGGGCGTATCCGAAGACGAGGTGGAAGAAGAGGCTCTACATGTGCGCTGGACTGGCTGCAATGCCACCTTGTCACACTGCCAAGCCCATTAGCAAGCGGGGAATGCCCCCGAGGAGGCCTGTCAACATTATGTCAAGCTTTCCGTCTCGTGTGTGCTTCTCTTTCGATCTAGGGCCGCCGGGGGGGCGAAAGGGGTTTCCCTAGCCGCCTACGATGTCCTAAAAAGGCTGCCGGTGGTAGTTTGCGAACTGCGTCTCAAATGGCATCTCCATCGACTTCTTGGCAGTCGCATTGGTGTGAGAAAGCAGCAGCGGCCCTATTTAACCTACAGGGAGCAGATGCCGTTCGATCCAGCGAGGGCACTATGTCATCATCCAGGCTCTCCAGGATCTCGCCAGAACAGTAGAGGTCCAGAGCGCAAATGAGCTCGTCTCGTTCATGCAAACCTACAGCTTCCCCATGATGAAAAGCACTGCATCGTTATGCATGCAATAGGGTGTGTTACCATGTGGTTTTCTTAAACATAGGTCTGTGTGCTCGCTCAGAGCGAGAGCCATTTTTGGTACTGGGTAAGGGATCAGCTAGATGTGTGGTGATCCCAAACAAGATTGTCCCTGAACCGGGATCCATATGACAAGATCAAAGAAGCTCCTTAGGGCCCGCCCGTGCCGGCTGGGGTTCCAACAGGGCGGGGCGTTGGTAGAAGAAAGGGTGCACTAGAGCAAGTTGAAGTGACAGGAGAGCGAAGCGAAGCAGTTTGGTGCATTTTAGGTGGAGTTCAGGAGACAATGCCCTAGCTGTCTCGAGAACTGTCGCGGATCACCGGGGAAGAAATAGTGGCACAAGTTGAAACCTAGAGTTATGTAGTCGTAAGACCCCACCACTGCTGTCTGCTGTGTTTTGTCGAGCTGTCCTGTCCATCATCGTATTTTTACGATTACGATTTACGATTTACCACGCCAATTTTCAATTAGGGTCTTAGCCTACGGGTAATTGCACAGCTGGTATCAACTAACAACAGACTACACGAGGCTATGGCATTAGTCCACAGCACACAAAATCTTCTTGCGCAAACAATTTGTCCATTCGTTTAAGGAAAGGAAAAACCAAATCACACAGCCCGCGATTCAACACCCCGTATCAGAAACATAGGCCAAAAGTTAGCATGTGACTAGCACAAACCGATCCATGAATATCATTGAATAAAAAAAACTTGGGTATATCCCGTCCTCCTCCTGTTCCTACGTCATTATTGTGCTTCCTCGCACATCGAGGGCTACTTCCATCTGCACATACATCGTCCTCCATGGGTCGTTATTCTCATCCGCGGGAACTGCCGGTTCCCTTGCTGCTTCGACGTGGGGTGGCTTTCTTACGGCTGCTGGTGTTGCTAGATGCGTCGCCTTCGGATGGCGACGGGCGAGACTTGGCCGCCTCAGCAGCTGACTTTCTGTTTTCATCGAGGATGACATCCAGAGCGTCCCGGATCTGCTTGAGGCGGCTGTCTTTGCCCCAGTCCAAAATGTTGCGCACCCGCTTGCGAAAAGCGACAAAGTGTTCAGGGTCACACAGCAAAAAAGCATCCACGCGCTGCATGTAGTACTTCAGGTCGTCTTCTCTCCACGATATGTAGAGCTGGGCGAGGTTGTTGTCCATCGCAATCGAGTAGGACATGTCCTCGACGGTGTTCTTCCCATAGTCCTTGAGTGAAGTATTGAGCAAATTCACGGCCTGGACACAGGTCGCGGAGGCACCGGCACACTGGTTGGTGGCAATCCACAGATCACCACGCGTGCCACCAGCAGCTTTAAACTCGATGGCAAAGAAGGGAAACCGGAGGCCATTCGCAGTGGCTTCCATATAACGGGCATTTCTTGGGTGGAGGCCGGCTTGAGCCATGAATTGGGGCGCGGTGAATGCCCCATCGTCCTCGTCACCAGAATATCCATAGAGCAAATCAGGCTTCGGTTGAGAGATCTTAAAAAGACTCTCTGCATTCTTTGGAACGAGGTGATTCGTCATCAAGGACGATTTGGTGGTCTCCAGGCCTGACTGCTTGCCATAGACCGGGTCCGACGGCTTGGGAAACATCTCATCAAAACAGAATGTTTCGACATCCGCTTCGGTGCACCCTTTTTGTAAGTCCTCCAGTCTTCTCATAGATCCTTGCACCTGCTCGGGGGTAACTTCCCGAGAGCTCCGTTCGGCTCGCAGTATTTGTGACACATGGTTCGAGATGCGGTCGGGTAGTTTGCTACCGGCAGTTCGGACTTTTACGCCGTTGAACGCAAGATTGTTCTGGCGGTATGTTGGCTGGCGAACCCTTGAAGAAGAGGACGAATCGTCCGCCGTGGAGCGATCGGATGTCGAATTCGGCATCGGCGGTATACTAGCATTATCGGAGACACCTGGTGTAGCCATTTCTGGCGCTGATCTAGGGCGCTGTCTTGATAGCAGTGTAGGCTCTGACCCCAGAATATGGTTGTCCGAACGACAGTGCTTTCTTCGAGCTAGGCTAGTTCCGAAAGACTCAAGCCACTCAGAGACAAATCCGTGCAGCCACCGAGAAGAGCCTCGAATAGGAGGGTCGACAAAGTCTTCCAGAAACGGAGCGTGCGGCCTCCTAGGCTGTGGATGCTGCAAAGCCGTCTGCAAGACGTAAGTTAGGCGTCAATGTATTACTTCTATTGGAGCAGCGTCCTTACCTCTTCTGCTTCTTCCACTCGTGCCTTTTTGGTTGGCAGCGGATCGTGATCGCTCGTCTCGTCAAGCGGTCTCTTCTTCACTGTTTCCACCGGATCTGTTTGAGACCGACGAGCGCTTGCCATGGCGAAGACATGGGAAACAGTAGGTTTATATCTACTCGCGCGTGCACGCGCTCTGGCTGGGCCGCCAGGATGGTCGTGATCTCAGGCGGGTTTGGTATGCGCTTTCGGCTGAGATAATTACACGGTGAGAAGTCGCGGGATGTACGACGAATCCTACTCCTGTAATTAGAACGGCGCTTATGGGGGTTAGAAGCCGCTGATTGGCCACCGTTAGCTTCTGTAGCAGGTCTGCGGGCTCAAATACTGCCCAACACAAGCACGACTGCCCTGTGCATAAGTATAGTACCTATTCGCATATTACTAGCCCAATCAGGACACCGCCTTTCACTTGAGGATTTTTGACCAATAAGACGGCGTACAATAGCCCCACTACTTCAAGCCAAACAGAGCGAACGACGCACATTAGGCTACTCATAGCTAAGGTGCAAATAGCAATTCTCGTTTCTTATTTCTTGCCTACTCGTACACTTGTTGGCCTTTCGAGGCGAGGCCGTGGCGCAGCAAAAAGACACTACATAGTAGATAAGTGAAACAACTGCCTATTGCCCGAGCGTTTCGATAGGCAGTACGAGTACGGAGAAGTGGTTAAAACAGTCGCCAATACGTGCACTAAAGACACAGCTCTGCTGCCCCACAGTCCACTTCTGCGCGCTGCAACAATGTATCCTCAGCACTTCACTGTCTCCCGCTCTATTTCTACATACAGTAGGTGATTCCTTGGTTCTGTCGCTCATCCTCCACAGGATCGCCGTTGCTCGTCTTGCCAGTTTCGCTTGTTGCTGCACCATAGCAACGAATCTATGCACTGCGGGAGAAACAGGCGCACATCGCTGTGATTATCCTGTTATTATTAGCACGCCCTGCATTCCATTCCGCAGATCATTTCTTACCTTAGTGGCCGTCTGCTTATTTGTCTATTGTCACTACGAGTACTGCAGCTATGCGGCCACTAAACGCTGGAAGCCGGCCAAATGTCAGCACTTTGTTCTCTTCCCGCATGTCTCCCTGCATCCAGGCCAGCGGCCGACGTTTGGAAGGCAAGGCCGCCAACATCACAGATACTCTGATTCAACTTCTGGTTTCAAGCTCCAGAGAGCCTTGCCAGCCCCCGCCACATCTAGATCCGCGTGTGCATCCATCCTCGTACTCGTTCATATTCGTGCCTCTAGCAGCTTGCCAAAATGCGCCAGCCGCCAATGCCTGCTCGACGATATCCCAGCACGAGTGCGCTGGTGCTGTTCCCATGACTGAAGACAGTACGGTTTTCGCTCTAGGCTACTTACTTCCCCGCATTTAGCGTATTTAGTGCTCCCCAACGCCGAGGCTTCTCCACACTGTTGCCCAGCTCCAGAAAAACAGCAAGGGACAGCCATGAGGAGAAAGCTGGAACGCCCTGGATAGATTGGGGGCGAACGCCCTGGCCATCTGCTAGATTGCTTTTCGTATGGCTGCCCAGGTTCTCCGTAGTTGTACATGCTCGTATGGACTGCTCATAGTCATTCCTACCTCAGGGATACTCTCCCGTATCTTTGTGGACGCTACTGGTATTCTTGCTTCTTCTCAACTCAGTTTCCCTCATTATCCGATCTTCACAGCGCGTCGGAAACCGCGCGTCCTGTTTGTTGATTTCTGTCGACGTGCTCCGTCTCCTCTCCAACTTTCTGTGCCGTCATCTCTCCCGTCACAATGCCTGACACGTCGCCGTTTCCGTCCGTTTCCGTCCCAGAGATCGACGTCTGGACACTTTTGTGTGAGCGGAAGACCAAGAACTTTCCAGACAGCAAGGGTATAGTTCTCTCCTCTCTCTCTCTTTCTCTCTCTCTATGTCCTCCCCTTCTCACCGTTCTAGAAATCTTCACCGACAGCAAAACCGACCGCAGCTACACTTTTGGCGAGCTCCGTAGCACTGCCCTCGATTTCGGCCGCGGCCTTCAAGCATGCTGGAACTGGCAGCGCGGCGATGTTCTCGCCTTTTACAGCCCCAACTCCGTCGACACGCCGTCCCTGATGCTCGGGCTGATGTGGGCTGGCGGCACCGGGTCGCCGGCCAACCCGCTGTACACGGAGGCCGAACTGACCTTTCAGCTGCGCGACGCTGGTGCCAAGGCCGTTGCCACCCAGCTGCCCTTTCTCGAAATCGCACGCAAAGCAGCTCGCACGGTCGGCATCCCCGAAGACCGTATTATTCTCACTGGCGACGCCCGGGACCCCTCGGGCCGCTTCCAGCATTTCTCCGACATCCGAGCTCCCGATTCGGCCACCGGCAGCCGCAAGGGGCAGCTGACGCGCCCGAAAATCGATCCTCGCCGTGACCTGGCGTTTCTGGTGTACAGCTCTGGCACAACCGGGCTGCCCAAGGGCGTGTGTCTCAGCCACTACAACATTGTAGCCAACATACTGCAGATGACGGCCATCGATGGCCTGTTCTTCCATCCGTTTGGCGGTCCTGATGACAAGGGCGACAAGGCTCTCGGCATCACGCCGTTCTTCCACATCTATGTGAGTTGTTGCTGCTTCTTTTCTGTCTCTCCGTTTCTTCTGTTGCCTTTCGGTATCTTTTTGGTGCCAGGTGCGGATTGCTAACCAATAGGGCCTCACGTGCTGCATTCTCGCCTTCATCTATACCGGTTGGGAACTGGTGATCATGGCCCGCTTCGATATGGAGGACGCCTGCATGCTTATTCAAAAGCACCGCCTCAGCTTTGCGTATGTGCCACCGCCCGTCGTGCTGGCGTTTTCCAAGCATCCGATCGTCGACAAGTACGACGTCTCATCGATGCGCATCCTCAGCTCCGGAGCTGCGCCGCTGACCCCCGAGCTGGCCAATGGTGTCTGGGACCGGCTCAAGATTGCCGTCAAGCAGGGCTATGGGCTGTCGGAGACGTCGCCCGTGTCGCATATGCAGCTGACGGACGAATGGGGCAAGTTCATGGGCTCCGTCGGCCGCCTCGTGCCCAACATGGAGGCTAAACTCGTGGATCCCGACACGGGCCGCGAAGTCGAGCTGCCGACGTCTGGGCCCGGCACCAGTGAGCCGGGCGAGCTCTGGCTCAAGGGCCCCAACATTTTCCTCGGCTACCTTAACCTGCCCGACAACACGCGCAACACCATGTCGGACTGTGGCTACTTCAAGACCGGTGACATCTTCACCCGTGACAGCCACGGCAACTACTACTGCGTCGACCGTCTCAAGGAGCTGATCAAATACAGTACGTCCAAGGCTTTTGGTCCTTGTCCTCCTCTTCGCCCGTTTCCCCTTTCTGTCTCATCTTTCTATTTCCTCTTTCCGTTCCCTTCTTTCCCCAGACTAACCGCCCAGAGGGCTTCCAGGTACCACCGGCCGAGCTCGAGGGTGTGCTGCTAGGCCACTCCGACGTGCTCGATGCCGGCGTCATCGGCGTCGACAATCGCGCCGAGGCCACCGAGGTCCCGCGCGCCTACGTCGTGCTCAAGGCTGGGCTGCCGCGCGACGCTGCCAAGGCTGCCGAGATCGTGCAATGGGCCGCTGGCCAGACTGCGCCGCACAAGAAGCTGCGCGGCGGCATCGTCTTCATCGACGCCATCCCCAAATCGCCCAGCGGCAAGATCTTACGCCGTGTTCTACGCGATATGGCCCGCAAGGACGACAAGGGCACGTCGAAGCTCTAGCCGTCGTTTGTATCTCTGTGCTTTACCCATACAGAAGACCTCGATTGCCATCTGCTCCATCTAATAATACCTATGTACATACACGTTCCATGTCCCGTAAATCGTTGTCGACAAGATGGGCGTCAGCCTCTTCTTTTCCCTCTTCACCCCAGCTTTTCCACTTCCTCCATCAACCGATCAATGCTAAACTGCGGATCGCCCGCTGCAAACCACTGCAGCAGCTGTCGCCGAGCCCGCGCACCCTCATCCACCCGGCTGCTGCTGCTGCTGCCAGCGCTGCCATCGCTGCTCGGGATCGTCCACGCTCCGTAGAACCGCTGCAGGCACATCACCAGCCACCGCGCGCTGTCCGCCGACACCCCGCGGCCCCCGGTCACCTGCCCCTGCATCAGCACCACACCGCATTCCAGTGCCAGATCCGTGTAGTGCGTCACCGTCGTGTGCGGCTGCGCAAACTCGCCCCGCAGCTTGTATTCCGCCAGCTGGGTGAAGAGCACCGTGCTCGTCGCCGCCGTCGCCGTGTCGCCCGAGGTTGAAGCTGAAGCCCCCTCAAATGTCCACTGCAAGAAGTGCACTTCTGCGCCTTGCTCCGGATGCGGTACCGGCAGCACAAACTGCGGCCGTGCCCGCGCTGCTGCCTCCATGGCCGCATACGTGGCGGCCGGGATCACGGCGCACAGCGACTGCGGGTCGTTGGCAAACCGCAGTCGCCATATGGCCGTGAGTTCTTCTGCTGGGAGCTGGCGTGCCTTGTCGAGGTCGAGGATCGCAGAAAGCGGCCGCGGGCCTTGAGAATCGGTCGTCGAGGACGCTGTCGCAGCAGCAGCAGCAGCAGCAGCCGCAGCCGCAGAGGCCGTAGAGGTAGCCGGAGCGGCCTCTGCCATATCCGAGGGAGAAGGAGCGGGATCTGTAGCGGATGAGGTCGATTCGTAGGCCACTGCTGGCTTGGAGGCGGAGCCGGCTTCTTCGCCCGACGGAGCGACGGCATCCCGCCGCCGCACGGCCGCGATCTTGTCGGCATAGGCCTCGCGCAGTGCATCTACACTATTCACGCCCTCATTTTTTGCCTTGCTGTCCAACCTGAGGCGGTACCGCTCGAGAACGCTGGCCGCAGCAGCCGCTTTGATCGCGGAACGATCGGGGGGGGGTGAGGAGGAGGGGGACGAGGGATTCTTGTCGGAAGCGTCGGTCGCAGAATCGGTCGAGTGGTTCCGGCGCGTCATCCGATAGCAGCTCGGCTGCTGCATATATTTTCCGTTAACACAGCCCAAAGCGCTGCTGCGAGAGCGCAGTGCAAAGCTGCCATAGCTGCCAGAGCTCCCGCTCTGGGTGCCATTGAATCGAAGACCAATCGGCCGCGGGCGGCTGGCTTGGTCGACCGCAAGCCGGGTCAGGGCCAGCGCCGCTCTCGAAGTAGGGCCAGCAGTCGTCCTTGGCGCCATCGCTGATGTGCTCGTCGTACACAGAAATCGACAATGGAGAAAAGGTCGGAGGCTTCGCTGTTGGAGCTGATCAAAATTCAGATGCGTTTTCGGCCTCAAATCTTAGTTATCGAGCGTTATCGTAGTCACGTGATGTCATTTTGCTTCAGCGTGGCCAGATGTCGAGCACGACGCACACCACGATCAGGATGGATCTGATCATAGTTGTAAATGATTTGCATGCTTCTTTTTCTTATTCTGGATCTATCCAGGTGCACCTCTAAGTAGCTTGCAAAAAGTGACAGAATAAGAGTCGGAATCTATCTTATTCCGTATAGGTCATTATGACCACCAAAATTGAATGTAGAATCACGCATCTTCTCATCAAATCGGACGAATGAGGATCTATTAAACTATTTGAAAGTTGTTTTTTTTACAGTAGCAGTTGCTGCTAAAAACCTAAATTAAAGAACACGGTCATTTTCACAACTCCACGGGTCGCACCTTTTGAATATTATTGATCAATAAAGTCCACAAAACATGATTTGTAGAAAAGATATCAATATATTTATTCACCGCTCTGCTTTTGTATTTTGGCAAAAGAACTGTCAATCCCCCTCATTCATTACCCTTGGTTCGCCAAATGCCATGAAAATTGTTCCTAGAATGGAATCAAAAGTTAGATGTACCTTTAATAAACGAGTTCTTTGCACAGCTGACAATGCACCTAGCCAGATCACCAGCAGAGACAAGCTTTATCGGAAATGCACCTCAGTGCAGCCCTGAATGCATTTGCAACTGGCCTTTTCATGTACACCGCTAAATATTTTCAGCAGCATGTTTTACGAAGTTTTATCTACGTTGTAATTATGTCTCACCATCCACGCCCTTTGTAAGTAGGAGCTGATTAAGTGAGGCTAAGATACTACAAGTCGTTTTTCAGCAGTCAAGGGAAAATGCATCTTCTTAGGGGTACCGTCATGCAGTATCTCACCTCCGCAGTATTATCCGGCTGGGAACCCCTCGCCTCCCCCTCACCACCAAAAATGCAGCACAGACATGGGCCAATGGCAGCGCAGTAACGGGAACTAGAGACAAAATCATGCCCCTGACTCCAATTTCCTATTCGGGGTACATGTCAACAAGTCCTGCAGGGAATCAACGGGACTTCCACTGATATAATTGTGCACACCGAATTGCCTCTGTTGTCTACCCCCAGCCCTACAACCGCCGATTTTCCTGCAACAGCTTCCTCTGTTTACCAAAAAACAGACTGGCGCTAATTAGTCGAAAAGTTTCCTAGTGGAAAGCGGGGAAGATGTTCCCAGGGACACGGACACGAAGAGTTCAGTCACGGCTTAAACTATCAGTTGTTGGAGCGCCGCGCTTCTATACCACCCCATTGGGACCGACAACGGAGAAAATGTGCACAGATCCACTTGGTTACTAGATGAGCATATGTCCCCATGCTCGCGATGAGTAGTATTAAAAGGTGACTCGGAATATTTTGCCGTTTTCAGTAGTGGCCTAAAAGAGGAAATAGCAAAACTAAAGGGCCCTGGTGTGGATACGTTCGGCGCGAGAGCACTGACTTTACGGATGACAGATCCGACTATTGTGAATGGCTGCAGATGGTTAGTTGCGGGTACCACTGTTCTTAGGTTGGCGTGTCGCAACTGGAAGTCTGTATGGCATGCTTATAAATGAAAAGGTTGAACAACTCGATCGTCAAGCCTAGACTCAGTTTGCTAGACAAAAAAATGTGTTATATAAAAACCCGTCAGATCTCATCTTACTGGATCTCATCTTTATATACGGGTACACATGGTCCTCTATCTCTAACCTCGTCCTTCTCTCCTTCTATGTCCCACAGCGATTCCCTTCTTGTCTTTGGTCTTGTCTATGATATAACTGTATCCCAACCTGCTGTCACCCCGTAGAAGTGATCGCTCATTAAGTAAAAAAAAAACTCTAAAAAGCACAAAAAGGCGAGTAAACTTGTAAACCCAACTTCAAAAGAGCTATACCAAACTGGCCAGGGCCCAACGAAGAGGGAGAGGAGTGTGTGGATATGTTTCATCAACAAAGACAAAATGGCTCAATATTCATCTTATCACATTTCCCAGTTGCTTTGGCGACAAACCATTTACTCGCCCAGGTTCTTGAACACCCACCGCTCGTTCTCGGTGCCAGCAGCGAAGGGCACGCCCAGCTCGAACAGCTTCAGCACGGCAGCGCTGAATTCCGTGAAGAAAGCATCGTTGTCTTTGGCGAACTTCTCGACGGTCGGCCGGAACGTCTTGTCGGTGATGAAGGCCATGTCGGCCGGCAGCATCATCAGCGACTTGGTGTCCTTGTCAACGTACTGCTTGGGGCCGTCCCACTTCTTCCACTCCCACTTGAGATCTAGCAGCAGCTTGTAGAAGTCGTTGGTGAAGACAGTGGGCGAGAAGGTCCACGGGCCGTCAAAGCCGCTGTTCTGGGTGTGGCAGCGGCCGACGGCGTGGGCGCCGATCAGGGCGACGATCTCCTCGTCGTTGAAGCCCATGCGGTAGAAGATATCACGGACGTGGCGGGCGCCCTGGGCAGCGTCCGGCAGACGGCCATCAGGAGTGCAGCCGGTGAAGTCCTTGTCAGCACGGCCGGGGCGGAAGGGGATCTTGGGGCCCAGCATCTCCTGGACACCGCAGATACCGCCAAGAATCCACAGATCAGAGTAGGTGATCCAAGGAAACTTGGCTGTAAGGCAAGGAAACGGAGCTGTCAGCAAACGTGAACCACACAATCGGGAAGTGGGGAGGGGGGGGGAATGGCGTTGGGGCAATCGCATTGTCTTCTTCACTCACCCTTTACAGGCTCAAGGAAGTTGCGGGCGTTAATCAGACCGGCGTTGGCACCGTGCTGGCTCTCGGGAGCAAAGCGCATGGTGGCACCGTTGCTGCCGCCACTGCCAGTGGTCTTATCATAGGTACCGCTGGCATGCCATGCGAGACGCAGCAGGACCGGGCCGTAGCTGCCATCGTCGTACTCGTCGTGCTCCTGCAGCAGCTTGGCGATCTCGTTGTAGACGGCCTGGTAGTCCTTGAACTCGGGCTTGAACTCCTTGGTGGAAGCCGAGCCACCCTGGGTGAAAAAGTAGGCGGCCGCACCAAGACCAACAGCGCCAGCACCAACCCAGAGGAGAGGGGAGCTAGACGACTTCTTGGGGGCCTCCGAGGAGTAGAAGCGACGGCCTGCCGAAGCACCAGCCTGGCGGAGAGAAGTGCGCGAGGAGGCAGCTGCAGAGGTGAAGCCACGGCGCGCAGCAGCGCGGAGGACCTGGCGAGAGGCGAAGGACATGGCGATGAGGGGGAAAATCGGTATTCGGGAAGTCGATAGGAGTGATATCGCGGTGTGAGAGTCGCTGCGAGTGCTATTCACCTAGCGAGGAGAGTAATGTCAGGCAAGAGGAATGCAGGGAAGACAGGCCGTTATAAAACGAGAAAGGAGAAAAGAGAAGAAAAGAGGGAGAGGGGGAAGAGACATACAGGCGGTTACGGGATGTGGGACAATGGAAACAGAAAGAAACGCCAAAAGATAAGGGGCAAAAGTAGGGGCGGCCAGTGGCTATTAGTACCGTACCTGAATAAAAATACAGGGGGACAGGCACCCTATGAAAAGAACCGCAATACAAAGGGGACTATGTAAGCCCACTAGAATGCGATCAAAGGGTAGGTCAGTGGGGGAAGAGGAGAAAGTCCAGGGGGGGCAAACGGAGAGACAGAGGGCAGCGAGAGGAGGGAAAAAAGAGAGCAGTTGGCTATTCGGGGGCCACGCCGCCCAGCAACGGGCAAAGGAAGAAGGCAACAGCGGACACCGTACAGTGGGCAAACCGAAATGGCCTGTTCTGGAAAGTCGCTATCCGGCGAAACTCCAGCCAATAGAAATTCAATTGTTCATGATGACTAATGACTAATGAGCTCGAAAAGCCACTGAAGTGGATCCTAGGCACTGTCCGACAGGGTTACTAAAGTATAAAAGCGTCTCCTTCTTCGGTGCTATCTTTGCTAAGTATCTTGCGCAAGAGCATGCTAAAATGGAGCGTCGGCGACTTCAGAGCCACTCGAAGGGGGTAAAGGCCGGCCTTGCCTAGAGGGCAAGAGGAGAGGCAAAGGGGAATCAGCAGATGCCAGGTTAACAAAGGCCGCAATTTGCCATCCACACCCTTTTCCATTCATTGCTCGGTATGGAGGCGTGAATACTCGTACCTACGTACTCGTACATACCACTATCATACATGCTATGGAGCAGGCCATGGACAAATGCGTGTCAAACGGAGTCGGCAGACGGATCGAGTCACCCATTCGGGATTCGGGCACTTGGCAAGTTGGCCTGTAGCCACTCACAGTGTGCGCCACCAGGCCCTTCATGTGATTTCGCGTCCACTACGTGTAGATGGAGTACGCACCTTTTGGTGACCGCTTTTTCAAGGTCGCGAAACTCAGCTAGCGCTCTCGCCACAACCTTGTCCTTTGCCCATTTTTTTTCTATTTTTTCCGCTCTCGTTTTTTTTTCACCGTGCGGATGCGGTTCACTTGCTGTTTCTGGCCCGTTAGTTGCACCTAGCTTGCTCGCCGCCGTCCTCCGATGGCCGGAAGATGGGGGTCGGAAATAACCCAGCCAATGAAATCCGAGCATCTTTCCGCATTGCTCAACGGATCCCAGATTCCGGACAAGGCCGACATGCGACCACTACCTCTCTTTGCGACTAGCAAGGAGATGTACATGCATACAAATTACAATTGCATGCAATGTGAGCGCACAACATAATTGGCAGCGCCAAAATACGAGTAGCAGGAATGAACGAATGCGCTCGTATTTCATATTTGTAGGTCGTAACTCCGTACACGTAGCTAGTACTCCGTACATCTACCTCCTAATCCGTATATCCTGCCTATACCAGTACTCATACTAACTACTGCAGAAGTAATGCGGTGGCGCGATTCCGGCTCCGAAGCGTGCAAGGGCCGGGTATCCCGACAGGGCCAATGAGGCCGCCCAGTGTGCGGCAGCTCCACTGTGTCTGACTGACTTGCTGTGCAAAAGAGTCGCATTCATCTTCCGACGCAGGGGCAAGCGCAAGCGAAAATATTGTGTTTGGGGTACGAACCGTTGGCACACCCTTTTTGCCGGGCGGGATTTGATCTTACTAGGCCTTGCCCACCCACGGCGGCCGCAAACCACGAGTAATCATACCACTATTAGTAGTGCTTGTTGATCGATACCAGTTGTAGAGATTCTTTCTTTAGGGGGGCAATGTTTTCTGTGGCAAGGAATGGCGTCTTCAGATATGATTCATGAACGAGTGAACTCTCGTGCTGGTGTGCGTCAGATATGACAATGCAGTAATAACCATGCAGCATTCTAGCTCGTATGATGTCAAAAAACACCACTAAAGTATCAAAACAGTGAAACGATATTATGTGTTGAATCATCCCAGATTACAGATGTGGTAGAGGTCGTAATACTGCGTAGTAGCTTGTGGATGGATGATGGAGAATTACATGAGGGAAAATAAAACTGGAGCAAAAAATTTGTCCTGAGAAAAAAAAATTCATACTCCCCCGGGTGGGCTCGAACCACCAACCTTTAGATAGATGCTGTTACATTTGAATGATAACAGTCTAACGCGCTATCCAATTGCGCCACGGGGGAATGATTTTAGTTGTTGGATTTCTGCAATCAGGCGAGTTATATTGTTGACTCCACTTTTCAGTACCCAATTGTACCTATCAATCACTTCCGTGTCTTCATACGTCCTCCAATACCAACCAACCTGACGTCTTGCGCCCTTCATCCACAAATTCCAAGTCTTCGCACTTCATAGCATGCACAATTATATTCAAGTACAGTTAGTATTGAGGCCATATTATAAGCCCATCATTCAACGAAGTATCTAACTCGGGAGGCACCCGAACAAAACAGCCATCAAGAGTAACTAAGATCACGTTTTACCTCACTCTTTCTTCTGTTATGAAGGCCAATGGCCGCGCCGACTGAGCGCAGTAGAAAAAGACACTTATGTCAAGATCGTATTCCATCCTCCTTTTATTTCCTCCCTACATATATTCTGTCATTTCCTGGTATTTCTTTCGCTTGCAGCCTGCATCCGTAAAACCATGGGCACCCCAAATGGCAGTTATGTGTATAGTTACAGGGCAGCCCTAAAATAAGAATTCAAGTATTTGTTTCAAACAGGGTACAAAAAGAAGAGAAAGGGGGAGGGCAAAAAATCCAATAAAAAAACATCAAATATACACAGCTGCCAAACACTTGTTAGGGAGCTTTTAGTCGAACGAGGCCGTTGCTTGTGCCGCTGAATTCGGGTCTGCATATAATTCGTAGAAGCTGGGGAATTTACACTCGGCTTTCTGCAATGTTGCATCGTCTAACTCGGCGACGGGTTCATCATCCTCCTTGCCGCCTAGCTTGCGCTGTGCAGAGAAGAGGACGGACGGGGGGCTGGAGTAGAAGCAAATGTTAGCATGAGACAGCTTCCGAATACTTCATCCCACTGAATTCACAGGGCTTTACAACTTACCCGAACATCTCCCGGTCAACAGCCAGGAACTTTTTCATTGCCCCCTTCCCGCCGCGCTGCTGGAGGTAGCTCATGTAGACGACGGCCAGCTCGTTCTTTGTAGTAACAGACAGGCGGCTTCGCTTGCGCATCTCAGAGAAGACTGTGCCAATTCGCTCGGCTTGTTGGTCTTCGTTCTCTGCGTTGCTAGGTTGTGCAAGCTCAAACTCGGCCCACTTCCACCAAAATTGTCGGCTGTCTGCATACCACTGTGTGTTCTTCTCAAACACGAGCCGGGCGTCGTCCGCAGAGCCTTTCACCTTCCAGATCATGAATGCCCACTCGGTCACCAGAACAGCTTTTGCGAAGAGATCGACCTCGGGCCGATCTATTTGCTGCTTCAAGACCTCGATAGCTGTATCGAGGCCATTCTGGCGCCGCTCTAGGTTAGCCCATGACAATATCACCTCAACACTGTTTGGCAGTTTGTCCAGAATCGCGCCATGGATGTCTCGCGCCACATCTGGACGTCCACAGGCCTCCTCAAAGTAGGCGAACTGCAGCCGAACAGCTGGGCGGCTAATGGGCACGAAGATGGTCGCTGCACGAATGAAGATGTTTCGAACCTCGAGCTCTTTCCCCTCTTGGCCTGACATCCACCGTGCATATCGGATCCAAAACTCGTCGTAAAAGGCGCACGTCACCAGGCAACGCTCGTAGAGGAAAACAATGCGAGCATAGTCGCCCTCGGCCTCTTCGAAGTCCAGATATTTGCGCCAGTTTACGAGCTGCGGATGGTCGAGCTCAGTCACATGGAAGTATGGGCGTTTAATCTCAGCCTCATAAGTCCAGCGCTTGTTTGTCTCAGCTTGTGTTTTCGTAAAAATTTCGTAGAAGAAAGCGTCGATCTTGACCCGCATAGCATTTTCAACTTCGACATCCGTCTTGACAACACCGTATTGGGCTATCTCTGTCTCCACCTCCGTCCGGGTGCGAGCAAGGACATCAGGGGAAACGAGGTCTGCCACGGGCCGCGTCTGTGATAGCTGGCGGAATCGTTCAAAGTACCGAGCATATTGGTGCATAGGGATATCGATGATACGCTTCAAAATGGCAAAAATGTTGTCCGCATCCTCGTATCTCTCTTCAAACTCGATATATTTGTCCCAAAAAGGGTGCGCAAGGAAATCAAAGCCCACCTGATGAGCAGCCCGTTCAAAGAGCCTAGAAGAAAATAGGTCAGTATATATAGCGACAGCGGCCCCATGTCTGCCGAAGCAACAGGGGCGGATAAAACCCGACATAGAGGGGAGGGTAAAGGGGGGCAGGTTAAAGGAAAATAAAGAAGGGGTAGGAGCGCAAATACAGGAAATAGTCATTCGTCCAGTAGTCCGTGGTGACAGCATCGATCTGTAGTTCATCGAGCAAAACAAAATAAAAAGGCCATCAGAGAAGACCTTCCGAAACGAGTACAAAAGAGGCTCGGTGAAGCACATGTCATATTGTCAAGGGAGGGAGTTGCGAGGCCTGGAACAAAACGGTGTGAGAGAGAAAACCCAGCTTCCATTCAGAACTCCCATTTCTGGTTATTCTCACCATAACGGTCGAAACGAGGCTGGTGTTTCTTGGTCTCTCAACACTTGTGTAACTCTGTCCTTCTCCATGTATCGCCTTTGTGTGTTGAGATGCTGCCAGTTGTGTGTGTGTTTTTGTGTTTTTCACAATAATGCGGCTCTTATGGCTCAGGACTGTAAAGCCACATCTCGGCGGGTCTCTCCTGCTCTGGGCTTGCTGGTGGTTATGAGGTAGGGGGGAGAGAGAGGGGGGTAGGAAGAGGGAGGGGTACAGGTCAGACTTACTCTCTCACGAGTGGGGGGTCGTGAGTGGTTTCCATCTTGAAGGCGCAGTACTCGGTCCACAGGTCAACAGAATTGGTGATACTGGCACAGCCACGCTCATAGACAGTGACAGCGACTTCAGGGCCGGAAATGTTGAACTCGAAGTCGGCATACTTCTTCCAATAGCCGAACAGGAGAGGAAACTTGAGGAGAAAGCGGTCGTAGGCATCGCGCATGGTAGCCAGCGCCTGGGGACTGGAGTTGCGGTTGAGGCCGCCGTCAAGCGTCTCGCAGGCATGCATCAACTTTTCCCATACTTCGAAGCTGTCTGTGTCCGAGTCCTGTCGCACACACATTGCATCAGTAACGGCTTTTTCTGGTTCGCTTGCCACACAAACGCTAAATCATCCGGACACAAATAAAACAGAAAAACAGGGTATATATCAACATACCAGTTCGACATTCAGCAGCCGGATTTCGGCATTCTCGTCGTCGGTGCCTCCATAGTTGAACTCAGACGCCATGTTGCGATCGCTAACAGTTTTTTCAACGGTTCGGATGGGGATCGTAAAAAATTCGGAGCTTTTTTGCACAAACGCGCTTGGATGGCTCCGTGGTGATGGAAAAGAGGGCGGCAGTGCAGCAGCAAGAAGTTGCTTGTCGGAGCGTCGGGGCGCAGGCTGCAGTAGCTAGGAAGGCTGGGAAGAGGAAAAGGGGAGCTGGCATGATGATCCTGGCCAAGGTTGTTTATTTTTCAGTAGGAGCACGGGCCATCCCCCCAGTCTGGCCGTCTATTGGCGGTTATGTCAGCGCGGCTCTTTTGCGATTACTGACCAATCATCACGTGCCATCAGCATGAGGCAGCTGCGTCATTGTGCCAATACGACACAGAAGTCGGTCTGGATCTCCCAGCCTTCCTATGCCAGAACCCCACAAACGGCCTCATAGGCTGATTATCAACGTGAACACTCCTAGCAACGCAGCTAGGTCTCTGAGGTTGGCAAACCGCAAAGACGGCGACGGTACCAGTAGGTATACCAGGGCACTGCTCTCGTTGTTTCTTTTCGTCGCCAATGCTAATTGACACTGTGTTCTGGCCAGAAGAATCGTGAAACGCACTTCACTCTTCACGATCCTCGTCGTCGTCAACGGTGCCTGTCTCAAGCCGCTTGTGTTTTTTGCACTCTTGATCTTCGGCATCTTGTGTGCTCTCTGAATACTACGCCGGGGCTGCCAAGAAATGTGCTTCCGTCCGATACATCCGCTACTAAAAAGCTAAGACCCCCGTCAGCATCGCCAATATGGACTACGTTTCCAACACCATGTCCTGGAACAGCCAGGCGCCGGACCCAGACAAGTCGAGTCGCCTTATGATTCGTGACTACCCCCATCGTGCCATCGCCATCGTATCGCGCTCCCACGCGCTTATCTTCCGCTACAGCGCGGCCGCTGGGGATGGCCACAATAACGGCTCTTCGAGTACCCCGCGATGCATGGTGGAATTCTCCCCGACTTCCAAGGGCATGCTGAGTGACTATCGCCCCCTCACGCCGCGGCCTATTTACGGAACACTCGGCCTTATATCGGTCAACCAGGATGTGTTTCTTTGTGTGATCACGCAAGCGTTGCGTGTGGCCACCCTCCGTCCAGGCGAAACCATTGAGATGATTGTCGAAGTTCAGTTCTTCTGCCTTAACTCGAATGAATATGACGATGTTCTTTCAGTGGACCCGTGGGATCCGGATGGGGACGCTGCTTCGATATATTCTCAGGGACTGAGCCGGAGAGAGGTGCCCGTGGAGCATCCTTGCCAGGAGCTCATCAAGATCCTAGGGAACCGGAGCTTTTACTACAGCACAGACTTTGATCTCACCAACCGCCTGCAGGACAGGTGAGTGCTTTCTTCACAATTGACATCTAGATCAGACAGGGCTAATTATGTTTTATTCCGTCTCCAGGTCGGCGGACGCTTCCACCTTCGATATTGACAATTTCGACGAGGCATTCCTCTGGAACTCCTTCATGATTGAACCATTGGTGAAGTTTCGAGCACATCTTCAGCCAGCCGAGCGCGAGATTCTCGATGCATCACGGATCCTGACGTCTGCTATTCGTGGCTTTTGTCAGACAGTCACCATTCCCCAATCTGTCGCTCCTCTGCGGACCTCACGCTCGGGTATGCCTTCTTACCTCACCGTGATATCTCGTCTCTCTTGTAGGCGAGCCGGCACCCGTTTTAACGCACGAGGAATCGACGATGACGGCAATGTTGCAAACTTTGTGGAGACGGAAACCATATATTGGAGCCCGACGGGCGCCGTGTTTTCTTACGTACAAGTCCGTGGTTCGGTGCCCGTGTTCTGGGAACAATCTCCCGGGTTGATTCCAGGACAGCAGAAAATTGCTATCACCCGATCTCCCGATGGTGCGCAGCCGGCCTTCAATAAGCACTTTGACGATCTCGAACAGACCTACGGTGCGGTGCACGTCCTCAACCTGCTCAGCGAGGCAAAACCGGGCGAGGCGGAGCTGACACAGTGCTTTCGCTACGGACTACGACACTCCCCTCTCAGCCAACGCATCAATGGGGAGAAGTCAGCATCAGACCACTCGCTTCTACGATCCACAGAGTACGATTTCCATGCCGAAACGAAGGGCCCAACTGGGTATGAGGCGGCCAAGGAGATTCGGCACTACGTTCACGACTCTGCCGAAGCGTTTATGTACTACCTAGCCACGGAGTCAGACGAACCTGTGAAGAGCAGGCAGCAGAGCAGCGGCAACTCCAACCATCGCAGATACATGGTTGTGATGCAGCAAGACGGCGTGTTCAGAACCAACTGCCTGGACTGCTTGGATCGGACAAATCTGATTCAGACCATCATCTCCCAGATGGCGGTAGAGTCTTTCTTGCACGATAAGCGCGATCAAGCTAGCTCTGATTTCTGGGTGCGGCACTCCAATTTGTGGGCAGACAATGGCGACGCGCTGTCCAAGATCTACGCCGGAACGGGGGCCCTCAAGTCGTCTTTTACACGACATGGCAAGATGTCTCTAGCTGGTGCGATTGCCGACGCACGCAAGTCTGCCACACGATTGTACATCAACAATTTTGCGGACAAGGGTCGCCAGAATACTATCGACATGCTTCTTGGACGTCTCTACGGCCAAGTGCCTGTCGTTCTCTTTGACCCAATCAGCGACTATGTGACTGCGGAGCTGAATAAACGGGCGGCCGCATTCTCCTCAACTGAGACAATCAAGATGTGAGTTAGCAGGCCTAACGTCGATTTCGAGACGCTGATACTAACGGTTTTAATAGCTGGGTGGGAACATTCAATCTCAATGGACGCATCGACGGTCTAGATCACGATCTTTCGCCGTGGCTGTTCCCTGGTGGTGTATCCCCCGACACACCGCTGCCGGATATTTTCGCGTTTGGCTTCCAGGAAATTGTCGAGCTTAGCCCACAGCAAATCATGAACAGCGACCCCAGCAGGAAGCAACAGTGGGAGACGGCAGTACGCAATACGCTGAACAAGCATGCGGCCTCGGTCGGCAGTGAAGGCTATGTCCTGCTCCGAAGCGGTCAGCTTGTGGGTGCAGCTCTTTGCATCTTTGTCAAGGCATCTTCGCTGGCTACGATCAAAAATGTGGAGGGCAGCGTGAAAAAGACGGGATTGTCCGGTATGGCTGGTAACAAAGGCGCCGTGGCCATTCGGCTTGATTACGCCAGCACGCCAATTTGCTTTGTGACGGCGCATCTAGCAGCGGGATTTGCCAACTACGAAGAACGGAATCGGGACTACGTCACCATTCACTACGGCCTACGGTTCCAGCGCAACCGAAGCATTGACGACCATGACGCGGTGATCTGGTTTGGCGATTTCAACTATCGCATCGGACTGGCCCGCGACAGGGCTATGGACTTGGTGCGGGCGGGAGATCTGGAGTCTCTGTATGAGAACGACCAGCTCAATATCCAGATGGTCGCCGGTCTGACGTTTCCATATTACTCGGAAGCGCGCATCACCTTCCCGCCTACATACAAATTTGACCTCGGGCGGGACGATTACGATTCGTCAGAGAAGCAGCGGATTCCGGCTTGGACAGATCGCGTCCTGCGCAAGGGCACCAACCTTCGGCAAACCAGCTACAACTTCGCAAAGCTACGCTTCTCAGACCACCGGCCGGTGTATGCACACTTTAACTGCTCCGTGAACATTGTCGACGAGGCTGAGCGAGACAGGATCAGCCACGACCTTTATGAGCGCCGCAAGACGGACGTGAGCGATGTGGCGGCCAACACGGCTGTCGAGGACACGGATGACGAGGACCTGATTGGCTACGATGCGATTGAGCCTGGCCTTCCGGCCGCCAGCTCGGATCGGCAAAAGTGGTGGCTGGATAATGGCCGCATGGCACAGGCATCAGTGCGCCCACCGCCGCCACCGCATCCGGCGTCGCAAAAAATGGTGCTCAATCCCAGCCGGTCTTCCAATCCGTTTGTGCCGTCGGATGAGCCTGACTGGGTTGCTGTGCCGCGCACCGAGTCCCGGCTATCGTCGTTTTCGAGCCTCTCCACGTCGCCTTATGAGCACGTTAACCATTCGACTCTTCTGTCTTCCTCTACGCAGCAACCACCGCCTCCTCCTCCCCCGCGGCGGCAAACGGGCAACGCCGCCGCCACCACTGGGACGCAGACACCAAGCGAAAAGCCGTCCGCTTCGTCGTTGCTGGCGTCAGCAATGACACCACCAACAGCCACGCAATCTAATCGCCCGTCATCGGCGGTCGGCACAACGGCGAAACTCTTCGAAGGGCTGGGGACTGCGTCTGTATCTGGGGCCTCTACACCATCGTCTGTCACGAGTGGCTCACATTCTCTTGCAAAGTACAGCGATCACGGTCCACCTCTTCCGACGAGGCTCTCGCAGACCACATTGGCCACACCATTGGCAGCCTCAAGCACGCCCGACATAATATCTACGCCGCCGCGGCCTCTTTCTGTGGCGTCCAATACATCAGCGTTGACATCGGCGTCAACATTGTCCAGCCGGCCGAAAAAGGCGCCGCCTGTCGCCAAGAAGCCGGCACATTTGACAACGGGGCCGTCACCTTCACCGTCGCCCTCGCCCTCGCTCAGCCACGCCAGCTTAGAACGTAGCGCCGATGAGACAGGCAGTTCAGGTGCACCGCCAGCCAAGCCTCCGCGACGTACCACCGACATAGGCTTAGCACATGGCCATGACATGCCGCCGAAGCTTCCGAAGCTTCCGAAGCTTCCGGCGCGCACAGCGACAGCTCACGTAGCCGGACGTGCAGCGAGCGTGAGAAATGGTAGGCGTGAAGCTGCGACCGCGAAGGTGGACTTACTAGGCGACGAAAGCAACGACAACCTGTCCCGGTGGCAACCAATGCAGCCGTCGTAATCAGGTCACATCAAAGCAAGCAAAATACGCAACCGCAGGACATCATGAGTATATGAGCCATTGCATAGAGTGATAGGATACACGAAAGGAGCACGCGTTCAGGAGACATTTATTTACGAAAATATGGCACGAAGGAACCTACTTGGATACTCTGGAATCTTATTACGGCCTTCTAGGACTGCATCGAAAGGGAAAGGGAGAAAAGAGAGAGAAACTAAACGAGATATTGACCTGTAACGAAAAAGGCGGAGCTGTAGGACATGAGACGAAGCCGAAGAAGAATATGGACCTGTTGACTCCGACTCTGCGATTTTCTAACTGGGCAGAAAGGCAAGCTGTAGATAAAAGACGTGGCATGAGTACACGAAAGGCGAATGGGAAGAACCACGCGGAGTAGAGATCATCGCAATATAGAAATGGTGTCGGGAAACCGTGGCTGCCAAGCCGTGCAGAGCAATATCGTATGCCAGATCTTGGCCGGGGCTTGGCAAAGCAGCCAATGTAAATGAAGATGTGCCGCCTACGCATAAAAAGTGCTGGGCGTACGTACGTCGTACCTTCTGATGGCTGTGGCACGTGCAGCAGCGCTGGAACTTGGTGGCTACGGTCTCTGTCCGTTCCTCGCCGCCCCTTTACGTCATAGCGGAGGAGGCGCTGCGACAGCGTGCATAGCAGTAAGATAAATAAGCACAAAAATGTGTTATGCTCTTCTAATACGGGGGCCAGCTACGGAGCCAGGGACCACAGGCAGCCCATCTCACTCAATCTCGTCGTAGTTACGGGGCAGTCTGCGAGAAACCTACCCCGTACGGAATAAACAACGATGCATACGCAATAGGTGAGACGCCCTCGATCAGATGTCTGGCCTGACAACGAATGCGTTCCAGTGGCGCCAGCGCCGAACGGCAATGAGCGCTAAAGTATAGAGTGCACCATGCGCTGAAGACGTCACCGGAGTCGTATGTTTAGCTCCATACAGCAGGCCCAGCGCTGCAAGCGTGCTAGACCGCCCCTATAAGTGTCCGCCAGAACCGTCGCACATGCGGTTTCCGGCATTCTCAAACACGTATAAAAACCGGCTGTCGCTGTCGGCGTCGTCCCAAAGCGGCCAGCTGCTATGCATACGCCCGTATTGGGTCTGCATTCCAGTGCCCCCCAAGCGGGCAGCAACACGACCGCTTAGCGACGAGTCGGCTGTCGGAGTCGTCCCACTTGTCCTCATGTACTCACGTTGCAAGTGAGCTCCGGAAGCTGTAGCCCTCTTCCGTGCCGTCGTCTAGGCTGCTGTCACCCAAATGTGCTCGTAGTGTACTCGTAGTACTCGGTATGAGTCTCCCTTTGGTAGCGCTCTGTTAGTGCCCTTCTCTTGGTCGGAGCCGTTGTGGCTTGCCTTGTTCTGTCTGGTTTGTGGGGGCAAAAAGCACTTGGCTGGGACAGATGTGGACTTGCCCACCCGCAACCAGCGGCCTTCGGTCTTGCCTTTTTTTCACACTCCCTCCCCTTTCCCCATCGCTGCTCTCACATCCTACTTTTTTTGGTTTCTGGCCCTCTTCCCGGCTCTGGTTCCAAGTCGTCAACCTGTCTTAGCCCTGTTTCTGTTTGTTTTTGGTCAATTTTTCCGAGGTTTCTCTCCGTCTCGGTTTTGTCTTATATGCAGCGAACATCTTCAGCGCTGTTGCTTACGACGTGTTCGGTCTTCGGCACAGCGCACGTTACGTTGGACACACAAACACTCTCACTCTCGTATATTAGCGAATACCTACCTCCTTTTCTTCCTCCTCGAATTTCCCCGGGCATCCATGGCCTTTTTGGCACTCTATCTCCTTGCACAGCAATAATCCGGCCGCAAACGGATTGCCTTTGATATCCCATTAGGAAAAAGGCTGCAGTATCGCGCTTGCCATTTGTGGCGCGCTGCACGACTGCCCTCCGCGTGTCTCAATTTAGCAAGCTTGTGTGGGATTGCGCTTTCGCCGCTTCATCTATTTTCCAGCTGCTCAGCACCACCCCCTGCCATCCCTTGTCATGCGAAGAGCAAGCCACAATACAGGCGCACCTGCCCGCTGATGTCATATCCTAGGTGCTGAAGTTCTTTCCCTTCAAGGGACTGACTGTCTAACCTCTCTTCTTTACCCTATATATTGACTTGGCGACCTTTTTGCTTCCCATCTAATTTGCCTCGACTTCCACGCGATTTTGGGGTTTCTACCTCTTGGGCTCCTTCCAGCGCCCCAGCACTTCCACTATCCAACACTACATCGCTCTTTACAGCAGCTGTTCCGCCGCTACACAATACGACGGGGATTGGAGGGCCCCAGTTGCTAGCGACTAAGAAGCCGATCAAGCGAAGCAGCAATAGAGAGATTTGGGCAATAAGACAGGTTCAACGGGCGATCACACGCCTTCTCCTCTTGTTCCCCCCTTCCCCTCCCACCAGCGAAGATGGCAGCACTTAGCCAGGCGGCGGCCCACCACCCGCTGCCATCGTTATCAGCAAAAGCGCCACCCCCGATGTCCACTATCACATCAACAGACGCGGCACCGACTTCAGCATCGGTAGCCCCGTTGACGCCTGCTGATATCGACGTCACATCAGCAACGGCGGCTGCAGCATACGTTTCCGATGCCTCATCCCCGACTCCCACACGCACCCAATCTACCTCGTCGTCCAATTTCTCCCCTCTCTCTACTTTTCCTTCCTCAGCATCACCCATATCTTCATTATACCCCCCCATCGTGCACCAAAAAAGCGGTGCATCGGTTGTGGAGCACGTGCCTTATATACATGCCGAACCACAACATCGACCACGCCACCCATTCCTCTCCGGCCACCCTCTTCGTGCCCAGCTCGATCCCCGGCCGCCGTCACCGACACCGCAGCACCCGTATTCGGCAGCCTCGTCGCCGCTACGCACACATCACTGTGTCGGTTCGCCGTCCTGGAGCACTAGCAGCCAAGGCGGACCCCGACACCGAAGAGCCTCTCTCGTCGACGGCCGAGGCGGCAGCCGGGGTACTGCCGACTTCTACACCCATAGCGACGACGACGGCCACAACAGCCGCGACCGTGAGGCTCAGGCTGACGCCGAAAGCCTCACATCTCACGCTCTCGCCTGGGATCAGACCTGCCTGCGCATCGCCTATCTCGTGAGCACCATGGTCACGCCAACTGGCCCAAAAAGCGGTGGAGTGGGTGCGGCCGGCGTACCCCTATCACTGGGGACCAATCATGGCGTCAGCAGCAGCCTTCCCGGATTGGGCGCAGCGGTAGGCTTGAATGGCCTGAATTCTTCAACAGCGGGTGCGGCGCCTGCATCTGGCATTGGCATTTCGACAACACTGGGTCTGACAGCTGCACCGGGCGCAGTGGGGCCGCTACAGAATCTGCACAGCGGAGTTTTGGGAGCCGATACCAGCGCCGATGTCTTGGATGACTGCCCCGGAGGCTGGCCCTTGTCTCCGGCCCCCAAAAAGCGCCGTAGGATCGCCCAGATCTTGGTGTGGCGCGCTGAAATTGCCGAATCGGGCAACGAAACCCAGTGTGGGTGCTCAGCCCAACTACATGTTGGCGAGGAGGAACACGACAAGCCCGTCGAGGCCACCGACACCATTTCAACCCGGGCCATGGCCCAGTTCGCTCCGGCGACCACGATTGCCGTCGCTCTGGCCGGCATTCCCATGCGCACCAATGACGACCCCCTCATGCCGTCCGACTACGACTACACCATTCCGTGCAAACGATGCCACCATCCCCAGACTCCCCCAAGAACCATTCATTGGGTCGGGCCCCAGGATGAGGTCTTTGACAAGTCGCGCTTTCGCCGCAACGGCGCCGGCCGCCACAAGGACAGCCTGCGCCGCGCCTTCAAGAACATCCGCGGCCTCGTGTCCCGGAAACGCGATCCCTCCCCTACGACGTCCTTTGGCCAATCGCCGCAGCGTAAGCCGCCAGCACCGTTCAGCAAGGACGAACAGGACCTGTGGAATCAGTGGGATCAGCTCAACTGCTCTAACCTCGACGAGGTCGATGGCGGCGAGTTTGTCATCGAAACCAACATGTTTAAGGTCCAGGTCTCGGGTGCCTCAACGCCTAACGAGGCCCCGCCCATCGGCCTCGCCCTCGGATCGCCGGCCATCGCCGCCAGCGATGGAAGCAGCATGGGGAATCACAAGCTGGCCGAGTCCAAGGAGCTGCCACCTCCTGTTGATCCCGCCGCAGGTGCTGCTAATGCGCAGAAGGGCACGTCCAAGCACAGCGGTTCCGTCTTGGACGTCGACGATCTTAGCACTGATAGCGGAGCCAAGAACGACCCTCAGGTGCAGGCACAACGGCGGCAGCGTGAGACAGATGCTAGGTTGCGACGTGCTCAACGGCTGTTGGCCAAAACCCACGTCAACCCTACAGCCCATGCTACGTGTGCGACGTAGCCGTGGAAACATGTTGGGATTTCTCGCGAGGATGCTTTCTGTTTTGTTGTTTCTTTTACTTGTTTATACGCATTCGAAAATAGAGTCGAATGCCGCATGCTATCATGATCATGACTACATACATAACCTACCCCGGAATGGGTAGGGATTGGAAGACGGCCGAACAATGGGGCCACCGTTCGGGCGAACTGCGAGGTTCGGCGCAACCACTCGGTGCCCTAGCATACCTAGAGCATGGGCTTTTGTTCTGTTTATGTTTCTGGCAACATCGCTCTAGGGAGTGCATTGGTACCAGAATATTTCTGGGGAATTCAGGGGCTCGGGATTAAGGATGCATTATACATACTTCATTATCGTCTAGGCGCATTTGGATATGACACCAACTGCATACACCTTTCTGTCTATCTACAGACATAATAAGACGGAATGGAACGGCGGGATATTTAAGGACGAGATTGCAGCACTTCATTTTTAATATACCCTACGAATACTGTTACCCCTGTATTTCACAGGATTTTGTTTGTCCAAATCGTCCATGCGCTCCAAACAATGGCTCCCTCTTGTTCTTTCTACGACGTACGCGGTTCATGCACAAATGGGACGGGATCGCAGTGAGTATGTGGGAAGGCTTGTTCGAAACGTACACGTTGAAAATAAGACCAAAGAAGTGAACAAAGAAGTAAAACAGCTCAAGCGGGGTAGAAAGAAAGGAAACAGACGAAGGACTACTTCGAATTTTGACAGTCCCAAATCCTAGCTTCCTCCTCCGGCCCACGCCGCCTTCTTTCTCTCAGAGACCTAATTTTGCAGTCGGATCGTCTGCGTTTTCCCTGCCCCAGTCGGGGAGTATAAAAAGAACATCAAGAAGGAGGGGATAAAAAGGCAATATGACAATGTGTCGACCGGTACACACACACTCACACTCTTCACACACCAAAGAATCACAGTACAGGGATATAGCTCCTTCCAGCCCCATCAAGCCCGCCCCTCGTCCCTGATAACCGGTGCGCTGTCAACAATAGGTAGGTAGGCCCAAACTATAACCCCCCCTTTTTGGCGACAGTAAACTCTCGCGCTTGGGGGCGGCCAGTAGGGCGGTAAAACACAAACAAGGCCGCAGAACACGTAAAACTCAGAAGAAAAAAGACAGATGCAAAATAAAACTGGTAGCTCTTGATAGCTCTGAAATCAGGCCGGTGGCTGCAAATAACAAAGGGGTGGGCTTTCAACAAGAGGATGGCTAGCCGTCGCACGAAGAGCTAGGTCCAACATGACGAATGTAAGCCAGGCCGTATAATTCCAAAGTTTCTCTTTTTTCTGTCTTTCTCTTTCTTTAATTGCAAATATAAGATAGCTGGGGGCGGTGGTGAGGCGGGGTGGTTACTGGGCCGCAGGCTCCTCAGCCTTGGGCTCAACAGGAGGCTCCTCCTCCTTCACAGCCGGCTTCTCCTCCTCCTTGGGCGCCTCTTCGGCGGGAGCGGCCTCGGCCTCGACGCCGTCAGAAGACGTCCAGAGCGTCAAGTTGTCACGCAGCAATTGCATAATGAGGGTGCTGTCCCGGTAAGACTCCTCGGAGAGCGAGTCAAGCTCAGCAATCGCATCGTCAAAGGCCTGCTTGGCCAGGTGGCAGGCGCGGTCAGGGGAGTTCAGGATCTCGTAGTAGAACACAGAGAAGTTCAGGGCCAGTCCCAGGCGAATGGGGTGGGTCGGCGTGAGCTCCGTCTGGGCGACGTCGGTAGCGCTCTATAGCAAAGAAGAAAATAGGTGTGAGCAAGACTATCCGGCCTTCCGGTGATAGAGAGTGGGGGGAAAGGGACTGCCAGCAAATGGCGAAAACCGCGGCAAATAAGCACATACCTTATAGGCCTCGTGAGCAGCAGTCGCGGCGACCTTGCGCTTCTCACCCGAGGCAAACTCGGCCAGATAGCGGTGGTAGTCACCCTTCCTGTAAAGGCGTTAGAATACATCGAGGGTAACTAAGACGAGAAAGCCGGACACGAGCCGGAGCAAAAGGGTAGAGGGAGAAGAGGAAGAAGAGGGCAGACAAACATCTTGTGGTAAAACACCTTCGACTCGCCAGTCGCGGCGTTGGGGATCAAGCTCTGGTCCAGAACGTCAAGGACGTCTTGGCAGACCTTCTCCAGCTCGCTCTCGATCTTGTGGCGGTACTCGCGGATGGTGGTGACGTGCTTGTCGGAGCCCTTGGATTCCTCCTTCTGCTCAATAGACGAGATGATGCGCCAGCTAGCACGGCGAGTGCCAACCACGTTCTTGTAGGCGACGCTGAGGAGGTTGCGCTCGTCCACAGTGAGCTCACCGCCGAGCTTCGCCACCTCCTTCATGTAGGTGACCATCTCATCGTAGCGCTCGGCCTGCTCGCACAGGCGGGCCAGGAACGTTTTGCTGTAAAAAGCATATCCATTAGCTTTCCGCATTCACATTTTCATGTACAGCACAAATTGATGTAAGCAGGCCAATATCTGCCATCAAATCGAGCACCATCCGCCCCTCGCCGTATGACTGTCATCCCACGTCGTTGGGCTTCCCCTTCTTGTCTGGGTGGTCGTTCCCATAAATATGGGCGGTTGTTCGTGCATTTCGGGCGACAGCTATAGAGAGCCAAACAAGCAGGGACGCGGCGGAGAAGTTCGGTCATTTGGAGAAGAGGTGCGGCAGATGGGTATTGGACATCGTAACACGTACCTTTCGCGCTAAAGGAGAAGAAACGGTTAGTTTAATCCTTGGAGACGAGTACAGTGAGGTGTGCAAAAACATAAATTAAGAGCAGAATATGGTAGAAACAACAAGGGCATGGCTGGGCCATGGTCACGAGGGCTAGGGCATCAAATTGTGAAGATATTGCCATAGAAGTGGTGATGTTGCAGAAAGGGGGGGTATAAAGGCTTGGCAGTGCCAGTTGATGCGGGAACGAGTAGCTGGGAGAGAGCGAAAGAACAATAAAGGGTAATGATGCAGAGGGAAGGGCTCAGGGCAGGAAAATAGGATCGTGGGATGTGCTGCAGGACTTTCTTACCTCGCTTGTCATGGTTGCTCTTATCTAGAAGAAAAGGATGTTGATGCTTGGAGCAAAAAAGAGGGGGGAAGAGAAGTAGCTGTGGTCAAATGTGCTGCAGAAATGAGGAAGAATAGGTAGACCGAGACCGAGCTCTGGTGAGAATCGAAAAGGGAGGTTGAGTGCGACGAGGGAGAAAATGATTTATTGTAAAGGGGAAAGAAGCCAAGTTTTGTGTTGGTGATCGTTTTGGGTTGTTTTTTCGTTGTCGTAACAGCGCGAAGAAGGAGAGGAGAGAGGTGGTGGATGGGGCGTTACGTCTAACTAGTGGAGAAAGGAAAGAATGGGGGGGATGCAATCACAGAAGGTTCGAGGCATGCACGCGGAAGGGTCAGGCCAAGAGAACAGCCAGCGACAGTGGTGGTTTTAGGGCCTAATGGGTGCTAGACTTTGGTTCAGAGGTCCGCCGTTGGTGCTTGGGAGGCCTATAAATTCACATAAATGGGGGCCTGAGCACGGAATACGGGGGCAAAACAACGGTTTTGGCTGCCTGTTGCTGCGGGGCCAAACGTATTACAGCGAGTCCTTCCCACTTTCGGCTCTTTTCGCGCATTGCGCAGGCAGTAGTTACTCGTATCGTAGTTACAAAAAGCAGCTGTGAGAAAGAGGCCTTGCCCTCAGCACACAATATAGCCATAGCCATGGCGCAAAAGGGCACAAGCACGAGTGCCGGTAGCACCGAGTCGCAACTACGGCAATGAAGGGCCAGCTACTCTTATAGGCGGGTGTGCATGCACAGCATGAATTGTGTTCCGATACAAGGGGCTCCGTCTTGCAAAATCACCTAGCGTGGGGTTTGGCAAAGAACTTTGATGGTCATAATAGGCATCATGTGAAGGGAGAAAAATGTCTCTACCAGCGCTCTCTGCCTCAGGCGGCAGCAACAATATACGAGTAGACGCTAGTTGGGCGCGAGACCGAGAGAGAGAGAGACGGAGACAATTACGGTTAGGGAATAGAAAGCGAGCGAGCAGCGGTCTTATCACGCGGAATGATACCACGGTGAGCAAACACACGACGGGGAGATAGCGTCTTGTGATAGAGTCATGGTGATGTGGCACACCGTATCACCATCTTCGAAGAGTGCATAACGGCAGAATATAGTCAGTAATATTATGCACAGCGTGCCTGGTGTTGTTTGTTTGCTTACGATGTCTGTTGTGGTTTGGCGACGTGGCACTGGTCTACGGCTTGTTGCCATGTCGCGCCTGCCGCCAGCAATTCACTTGTGCATCGTTGTTTCCCTCTGGGGCGGAGGCAAGCCGCATTCCGTCGTGGCGCCAGCGCTGGTAACGACAGCGACAAAGGGCCACCCACAGTGACGAACTAGACAAGAACGAGACGACTGCGAGGGGAGGGGCAGCTGCCATAGGCGGGCGGCGCATTAGTTTTCGCCTACTGCCCCACCATGACCCATGACCGTTCTGAGACTGTGGAAGGGCAACCCCACTTGCCTTTGCTTTCCGTTTTTTGCGTGGGCGATGTTCCGGACAGTGCGACCAGCCAAAAAGACAAGAAAGGTAAAGAGAGAGTGTTGCTAAGATACGAAGAGCTCGTGTAAGACGGGTGGGCAAAGAAATAACTCTGGCTCCTGTCCACCCGTAGCTACACACCCTGCCTTTTGAGGTACTGACCACCGTCGCCCCATCATATCTTGCCGGCTCGACTCCCCCCAAACGGCCTGCGCCACAACGCTGTGATGCCGTCGTACCATTCAGTCCAGTGCGCACAGTTTTCTTGTGGGTAACTAAAACGGACGAGCACCACAGGGTAAATTGCGTATCTTGCTATGAATCCGTATGCATCCTGCTCCGTAGGCCGTATCCAAGGTGCTGGACACCAGAATCCCTGTAAGGCGTCACGTCTCTCAGCCCGCCTGCGTGGCACTCCTCTGTCTTGCCATATCTTTCTCTTTATCCCGCTCCTCCCCCTTCTTCTTGTTTCTTTGAACTGTTTGTCTGCCTTGCCTACAAGCATATTCCCGTGTGGCGCGGTCACACCTTGCTGGTCCTCGCGAGGATGACGCAGCATATACGAGCTCATGATTGTGGGTACCTGCAATACGTCCTGGTTTTGCTGGTGTACAGCTACGAGAACTCGCTGTGGCTACCGCTATATCCTGGCGGGCGGGAACACTGGATAGAGCCCGGCTGCCTTATAGGTGGGTATCTCTCTTTAAGATGCGTCGTACGCCATGCACAAAGTGCGAAGTACTCGTGCTCGTATCCCCCATATTCACCAATGCATGGCACGAGACAAACACGGAAAGAGCAGACGGCTGGACACCAAATCAACCAAACCAAAGGTTTGTGGCTAAGGGAATAGCCATCACACACCGCAACACAGCACAGTATGCGTAAGTGCTCCGATGCTGCCGTCGCACACTGTGTGAGCACGCACGAGTGGCCACTGGGTCTGCGCGGCAAGCCTGCGTACGGAGAACAATACGGGAGTAGTCGTAGCCTGTTTGCAGCCTGCGCCGTCCTCTCGGAGGCAAATAGGGCACCCCCTCCTTCCTCTACCCTCTTATCGCGTGGCTTATGCTTTCTGCTCCCGCAATTTCCTTGGCTGTCCGGCCACTGGTCTTTATATTAGCTCGCCTCTGCTCAGCTGTGTCGTGTTATGAGAGGGGCTAACCACATTGGCCCAACACGCCCATTAGGGTATGACTGTTCAACAGCCGTATCACAGCCACAGGCCACGGGTCAAGCGCATCTGGGCCTTCCCATCCAATCAGTTGGGCCAGAAAGACCGTCGTAGTGGGCACCGACGGACGACCAACAAACACGAAAACCGGACATGACAGAAAAAGTATAAAATGTGTCCCGTCATACGGAGTCGTCCCCGTATACGAGTGCACACAAACAAGTGCTCGTACATTGCATGCCATACGACGTCCAGTGTGGCCCAATGATCGGCCGCCAGACTACCAGGCTAGGCAAGACAGCCTCTTCCTGCTTATTTGCAGACGAAACAGCGCAGCAGAAGCGCGCGCTACGTCATCCTGTCGACCACTCGTTCTCGTACACAGATTCATGGGCCCTGGGTGTTTCAGTCCTGTTCATTTCGGAGTTCCCTTGTGGCTCCCTCTTATCAAGGCAAAATGAAAACGGAATCGTCCAAATAGCCACAAACAAACTGGGCTGGCCAACAGCACGTCCCGGTGCTACGCCCATAAACAAAAGACGCTGCTAATGCCAAGTTGAATCAAATCCGTGTCCACTCCAAGCGCCTCGTATCCTGTCCTATCTAGGTTCTACAGATGCCTGTCCTTCGTCTGCGCCCATCTATCCGTCCTTCGTCTTGAGCTCTCTACACTTTTCTGCCCCGTCTCCGCTTCTGTACGCCCTCTTCCCTAGAGCTCGTCCGTGTAGTTGTATCGCTCTCGGCCCCAGTCGGCCGGATCACCGCCAGGAACGCATAGCCCCAGCCGCCAAAAGTAGTCGCGGTGGGCAAAGAAGAGCTCCCACAGCTTTAGTCGTGGGATATAGCCGGAGCCGCCGCCACTGCCGCTCCCCCCTCCGGCAATGCACTTCGGATCCTCGCCACCACGGCACAGCCGCAGGTCCTCGGGCGCCGGTGACAGGTCGGCTTTGCCAATGTAGATCTCCCCGGCGTGTGGACGGTAGCTCCATTCCGCCAGCGGCAGCAGCGGCACCGGATCATTTTTGTGCGTGACTCGTCGATAAGCACTGTCTTCAGTCGTGCGGCCGCCATCAGGGGTATCGTCGTCGTCTCCGTCTCTGTTGCTGGGTCCCTGAAGGCCAAACACCTCCTCGACAAACGCAGCCAGGCCCGCATTACCGATGCACGGCTCGCCAAACGTGGTCACCCGCACGTCGTCCCAGCCTAGGACCACCTTCATCTCGAGGGCGGCAAGCGCTGCCACGGCTCCGCCGAGGCTGTGCCCGACGAGGTGGACGCGGTAGGGCTCGGACGCAGCAGCTGCCGACAGCGGTCGCCGTGCTTCTTCAACGGCCGGCAGCACCAGGTGGCGGGCGCTCTTCCAGGAGGCGAGGAAGCCCGAGTGGACGGTGCAATTGGTGCAAGTCGGCGGCGGAGGATCGGTTGGGTCGTGCTCTTCGGCACCAGGTTCGTAGGGTACGTAGTCCTGGGGGACGGTGCTGAGGTCGACGACAGTGTTGGTGATGCTGTAGGTGCCGCGAAAGGCGACAATGACCTCGCGGGCGGCGTCGTCGACGGCAATGTAGCCGCAGCTGTCGCGCATGAGGACGCCCGTGTTCCACGTCGAGACGAGGCGCAGACCCGGAAAGTCGCGGCAGCGTGAGGCGCAGGTAAAGGGCGGCACGATGCCGGAGCCGGCGTTACCGACACAGTACGCGATGTCGACGAGGCGGGAAAAGCGCTCGAGTGACGCAAAGAGCTCCACGGACACCGAGGGGGAGGATGAAGAAAGCGCCACGGCCGTGGCCCCGTCGCCATCGCCTGAGGCATCTGGCGCTCCGAGTGGCCGCTGCTGTGAGCGGCCCGTCACAGCACCGCTCGCTGTGGCTGCCGCTGCTGCAATGGCCACCCAACGGCCCGCAAGATGGCAGAATCTCATGGCGGCGCTCGAATGTAGCCGATCTGGGGGAGCAGAGTAGGGATGGTAAATCAAGCTAATTCGCAGTCTGGCTCTATCGCAGCGGCATCCCGCCGAGTTTAACCTCGCGAGGATGCACAACTAGTGGCCGTGGTAAGGTCAAGAGTTGTATGGGAGAGCAAGCACAGAAAAAGAAAGTCGGTCGCGGAGGAGGCGAAGGCTAAAGCAAATCGGAACAAAGAAAATCATATGACTAATGGTGGTCCACGGTGGGCATCATGGGGTTTCGCCTGTGAATAGAAACGACGAGCGAGAGAGAGGGTACGGTCTGGAGCGCATTGGCGAGTGTGGCGACCGAAAGAGGGGAAGGCCGCCTGCACAATTCGGCAAAATGTGTCGAGTATCGTCGTCCATGAGGCTGGGGGCTTGCAGATCACGGGAGAGCTTTTTTTTTGGTTGGGCTCTTTGGGAGGTCAGGCGACCTCTGGAACAAGCTAGCGAATCAGCGGGGGTGCGCAAGGCGCCACAACCGCCACAGTCACTAGCGGCAACGCCCTATTAGCCACTATCATACATAGGCTATAGTGCTGTCGACGACTACTGACCAAAGAGGATCACGACTACACGTTCAGCTCAGTGCCTTTAAAAGATCAATTACTGATTAAGAAAGGAAAAAGAAAATTCCCAAATACTTGTACAAATACACGACGAAGATGCAGGACGCGTCCATGAGAACCGAAACCGGGGCCGCAGAGACACGGACCAACAAACAGCAGCAGAAAGGAGAGACAGGTTTTCTTTTTTTGCCCATGTGCCATTAGATGCTTTATTTTTTGTGTTCTGTTTGCTTGAAGGTGATTTCAATTTGTTTCTTCTTCGTAAACACGTGCCTAATTTCCAGATCGAGAAAGAAGGATGAGATGATGATAATGCTCAATAGCAGCAGCACCTAAGAACAAAGGAAACAAAAGAAATACAAAAGAAAAGGAAAGGAAGCCAATGACAACACAATGAAAAAACAAAGATCAGAATGGCAGGGGAACATTGTACGAGCAAAAAAAGAAATGGGTTTTTTTCATATACAAGAGGCGGAGGGAGAGGGAGCTGGAGGACGACGTCAGGTTGATTGTCATGGAACAGGGTAAAGTCCCAAAAGAAAAAAGAACATTAACAACAAATCGTACAGAGGACGGGCACGACAAAGAGCAAGCCGGACGCCTATCTGGAACATGAACTAATCGCATCCCAAATAATCGCACAGCTTCCTCCTTTTCTCCTTTTTCATCTTCGTTGATCTTTGTGAATCCCGCTGGCTACACTGAGCCCCTGCTCCAAGACAAGTGTGAAGAGAGAGGCCCGGCGCAGCCGGCAGCTCAAGACGAAACGAACAGAAAAAAGAAGCCATCAACCGCCAACCTGATGCGCCCAACAAGGGAGACATCGTGGGGGACATCACACCAGCTGCTTAGAACAGCTGGCCGCAGCCCCAGTGCTTCTCACAGCCGCACGAGCCGTTGTCCTTCCAGTCGTCGTTGGAGAAGGAGAAGAAGACGATGGAGCCGCCCAGGACCTCCTTCAGCGAGCTGATGGCGGTGGCCTGGTCGGACTCGGAGCAGACAGCCACACCGTTGGACACGCACTCCGACGGCCAGCCAGACTCCATGACGTAACCCTCCTTGCCGCAGATCTTCTTGACGATGTCCAGCTGGCCCTGCACGAACTTGCCAGCCTCGCCAGGCGTGGTCTGGGCGTTGAAGTAGGCGTGGGCGTTGCAGGCCACGACGTCGATGACCGGGCACAGCGCGCCGGCGAAGTCGGTGTTCTGCCACGTGGCGACGGTGTCGGTGGTGGTGACCGGCACGCTGCAGCCAGCCTCGGAGATGATCTCCTTGACCTCGACGATCAGCGACTTGAGCTGGCCGGGCGTGCAGAAGCCGTCGGCGCCGGCCTCGTTGCCGACAACCACCAGCTCCACGAGATCCCACTTGCCCCAGGCCTTGATGGCGGCAATCTGCGACGCGACGTCCGGGTTGGCGTTGTCGCAGCCGACCTCACCGATGAAGACACCAATGATCATCTTGAGGCCGGTGGCCTCGCAGGCAGCACCGACGCTGGGCAGCGTGCCGCAGTCGGTCGAGTAGACGCGCACAGTGGTGAAGCCCTTGGCCTTGATGCCCTTAATGTCGGACAGCACCTCCGAAGCGCCCTTGCACTCGCCCGAGGTGGTGTACGGAGTGTAGGTGATGGCCCACTGGTCGCCGCCGCCGAGCTTGCCCGGGGTGGCCACCGACGTGGTAGCAGCCGGCTTGGCCGCCGACGTGGTGGTGGTCTTGGCCGGAGGAGGCGCCGCCACGGTGGTCTTGGCCGCAGCCGGGACGATGGTGGTGGTGGTGACCGGGATGTCAAAGGGGCAGAAAACGACGATGTCGGTCTCGATGATGGTGGTGACGACGGCCGGCTTGGTGTAAGTGCCCGGGTAGAAGGTGGTGACGACCGGGTACACGACAACAGTCTCAGTGGCGCACACAGTGGTGACCGGAGCAATGGTGTAGGTACCGGCCGAAGGGCACACATAGGTGGTGACGTCGATGATGCTGGTGACCACGCCGCCGGGCAGGGTCGAGGTCGTGGCGTACGGGCAGACCACGGTGGTCTCGGTCTCGACAACGGTAGTGACACCGCCCAGGGTGTGGGTACCCGCAGGCACAGAGGTGGTGGTGGCACCGCAGACGGTCGTGGTCTCGGTCACAACAACGGTGGTCGCCGGGAAGGTGTAGGTGCCCGGGGTAGCGCAGGTCTCGACGACCAGGGTCGGCACGGTGCACGTCTCGACCACAGTGCTGGTCACGGGGACCGTCGTGGTGGTCGGCGGCGGCGGCGGCGGCACGTAGGTCGAGGTCGGCGTGGCCTTGGTCGTCGTGTTGGCGTACGTGGTCGTTGTGGACGTGGAGCACGCCGGCGTGGGCACCCAGGCTGAGAAGTTAGTACGATGTATTGGTGGCTGTCTTCGGCTCACAACACTGCAAATCCATGCTGCACTTACTCATTTCGCCGTAGATCGTCTCGTAGAGGGTCGTGCAAACCTCGGCGGTGTCGGCACGCTTGGCAAACAGCTCGTGGGCACGAGCGTGGTGCCGGTGGTGGCTGCTGGCGCTGGCGCTGCCCAGAAGGGCGGCAGCCGCGGCCGCCACAAGAGAGCCCTTCATGATAGCGATGATTGTCGGGGACGAGACTTGGTGTATTAGTGACTGGGGGAGGGGGGAGAAACGAGTGCCCGCTGAAAGAGTGAAGCGGTCAAAGAATAAGAAAAAAGAGTGTATGAGTTAAACGAGTGACGAAAGCAAATGGCGTGCTTTCAAGAGCTTGACAACAGCATCCGAACGATGTTGGGGAAGAACGGAAACGAGAAAGAAAGAAATCCAGATCAGAGATCGAGGGGACTGGAAGGGTATTATTACTCGTAGGCCGCCGGGCCACACACACACAGACGGCGCCAGGGAGCCACCAAGCAAAAGGGGGGTGGTGGTTTGTTACGGTTCCTGGCCGGGAGGCATGGGGCCGGCATCGATACTACTCAAACATACCCACAAGCGCGTGCACACACACATGCTGGGCGCTCCGGGCCAAGCATGCTTAGGCTCTCTACGCTTAGTAGTGGACGGAGGAGTTACGGATCATGCATGCAGTACAAGTGTATGTCCCGTACACTATGGAGTCCCCCTACGAAAATCCGTATACGAGTAGAGAATGTAGTTACTCGTACATATTTAGCTCAGGCGTTTTGGCTCTGGGGCCATGTTACGCCGTTCAAGCCGGTCTAGCGTTGCAGGGGAACAGGAGTGGTAGTCCTCCGGGGATTCGAAGGATGGCACCAGCGGAGAGTTGTCGAGGACTCCGAGTTCTGTGTACAGATGTATGTACGAGTGCCCCATACATACGTCGTATGTAGTTGTAGTCGTACACGGTGTCAGTTGGTCCATAGCCTTGGTCGTACATACGGTGTGCAAGTATGTAGGAGATGTGTGCGTACTAGCAGGCTCTATTCTGTACAGGCAAGAAGGGCCTCGTACAAGCATCCGGACTACAGGTCTCTACTCGTCCCGGGGATCTTGCTATGACGAACAGCTATGCGCTGACGGAGGCAAATTGGCGCGTAGGTCATCTCGATGAAACGGAGTCCTCCGCCGTGAACAACACCTTCTCGTACGGCGCAGCCACAGGTGTCTATGCTTAATTACGAGTAGCTGTGCAGTACAATGCAGTCGAGGTACCACGGCAAATACGGGGAATGCATCTTCGGCCATTAAAGAATGCGCCAAAAAGAAACTTGGAATGGGGCGACGCGGTGCCTGCGGTAAACACAAACCAAGTCGTCGCTCGAATTAGTCACAATAGGCGCCCCACCGTCCTTGCTTCGTTCAGGTACACGGCGTACCCGTGCCGAGTTGGGCACATGCACCGCGCTGTAATATGCCAGCTACAGACGCTGTAGCTGTTGGTGATTCCTGCTGCTCCAGTCATAGAACTTTCGCTCTCGCTCGCGCCCAACACGGCAAGTACCACGCTCACAGCACCGCTTCTGAGTGGCTCGGCGGAGGGAAATTAGCGTAAGCGACATTAACCCGCGTCGTTGTTGGGGCCGTTCTTTCTTTTTTCCTCCCCCCCCTTCCCCCAGACCCTGGTCGTGGCTCATCTTAAATTTTTGACGGGCGACCGCATTACCCCTGGAAAACTGGGTCCTCCTGAAGAATAACGCGAAAGTGGATCTGCCAAGTTTTTCTGTGCAGACAACCTTCCTGCAGGTTGGTGTTGTCGTATACGAATAAGTACTTTGTCCATGCGCGCTGTCATTTGTGTTGTACTCGTACTCGTACTCCATACTGTTGCCAGTTTTCGCTGCCCTTTGTCCACTACAACGCTCTCCGTATTCATGCGGCTTGCACAGGCTCTCGTGATGCTCCATCATTGCCCGCTGTCCTCCACCGTCATCTCCCCCTATTCTCCAATGAGCTGCTGCTGGATTGTTCGCAGGACCTTTCATCTCAATTGGTTTCTGGGGCCGTTCTTTTGCCAAAAGTCAATTAAAACGAAAATAAAAGAAGTGCCCAGCGTCGCAATGATCATCTGGAAGAAAGGAGGTTGCACGATGGTTGCTTCGTCGCTGGACAGAAAGATGTTCCGTCAGCTGAGGTCTTCAGCACACTAACCACAACAAACCAACACTCGGCACAATGTGCGGAGGCAACAGTCGTTCCTCACGAAGCGCCAACAGTGATGCAACGGCTACTCGTATTCACAGCCGCAGTTATGCAAACTGGTATGGATTGTACAAAGTAAGGAAAGTACTTGTCGGTACACCAACTGCCCACACGACCACAAAGTACCCGAGCATCCTCGTATGTACATAGTGTACAATACTCAAGCGCATGCTCCGTATTGTAAAGTAAACAATCTCATCCTGCAGAACAAAAGCGGTGCCGAGAATGCCAGTGGTGCATAATGCGGGCTCAGTGTTTGTTTACTCGCTATGGACATGGCGGAGCCACAGCCGGTTTGCTTCCTCCACATCCAGAGGAAGGCTTGTGCTGATCCGCCGATCCTCACCTAAAGCATCTGCCAGCGCTACACGTCACCGAGCTACGTCGTATGTACTGTTGTGGAAGAGTGTACAGCTACACTAATTGTGTGTAGTAGGACTCGTACTCCGTAGTGTACCTGCACTCCGTAGTAATAAACCTCCCCTTATGAGGACTGAAGGCTCTTGCCCACAGTAATCTAAGCTTGGACGAACCATACCACTACAACCTGCCCATAATGTAGACGTTAAGCCTGAGTTGGCGCTTCTGTCCCTTATATCTCTTTCTTATTTGCCTCCCCGGTGTTTCAGATTCTATTTCAAGGCCGCCGTGTCATTGTGCCCGGCACCCACCGAGCTCGCTTGCGAATGGCTTTGCTGTGGACGGGTACGAGGTATTCGTCCGAGTATTCCTAGATACGAGGAAGCTGCCAGTCCTGCAGTACGACGTAGCTATGTACATGCGAGTAGCCGTACCCTCGAAGCTGAGCTGAACCGTGGTTGGCAAACCCTGTCTTCCCCGCAGGATGAGTGAAGCCGACTTTTATCGAGGATCCTGTCTTCTATTCCGGAGTCCTTCCGTACAATGTAGTATTCCTGACATGCCGTATGTTGTACATACATGCGCCGTACGAATACTCGGACGTACGACGTACATCGTAGAATGTGTTCCATACATATACGTCGTATACTCGTCCTGTCTACTAGCCATTTAGGATGCACTCCGCATCGATGCTCGTATTAGCCAAATCCTAGCAGCCTACATACTTACTCTTGCACTCGTTTTCATGGCCACCCGGAGAACCCTGTTCTGCCCACGTACTCCCTAGTAGTGTACGGAGTATTTGGTTCTATTAGGGCCCCTAATTGCATTCTCTCGTATTCTCCAGTCGTCTGCTCGCCCTCGCTGGGCATTACGAGCGTAAATAGGGGAATAGACTCCATACCAATCTGCTCTTATAGGCGGTTCCACTTGGGATGTCTCTTTCGTATGGGTACTATTCGCATGTACAATATACGAGCATATACACGTACGCAAAATGTGTATGTGTAGAGCACATACTCCTACAGTGTTGTACACTATGCCTTCTCTGCCGATTCCATTAACTAGAGTGCAGGTCTTCTATTTTTCGTATGCGAACTAGCCAGTACACTTGCAAAATACAAGAAGTAGGCAAGGTGGCATCGCGTTCTCCAAAAGAAAGTAGTTTTATATACGAGTACAGCAACAGCTGCTCCTTGGCAACCGACCACTTCTTTGCCCAGGCATGAAGCCTTGGAGGCAGCACGTTTTGCATTCCATGGGAACCCCCGACCATCCACGCTACAAGATCGGAAAATATCTTCTTTTATCGTGAGATTCCCACTCATACGCGTATGCTACACATTCATTTGTACTGAAAGATGGGGCGCTACCTCACTTACTCGTAGGCTGAATCATCTTTCTCTTTTCTTGTTTGTACGGGGTAGTGACTCGTATGAACATACGGATAGAGTCTCAGACAGTCTGCGCAGGGGGGCACACTGAGACTTGCATATCTACATTGAAGAATTATCCAACTTCCAAGACTGGCATTCGGCATACGTAAATGAGCTCGTTGTATGCAGGGAGGCCTTTCTTTTCTTCGATGCAATGATGTAATGTGCATACTCGTACGGTGGGCATGATACATGCATACTCCGTAGTGTACGTCTACGCTACATACGACGGGCAAGAAGATCGGAGCTATGCAGCCCTGCATACGGACACAACCACAACTGGCGATAGGAAATACGCCCGAAATTGATCAATACGCTCTGTCCACAGGAAGAGGCAAAGATTGTCGCTCTGTGTCCCAAGCAGTGGCCAGTGCGGGTCTTGTGTCGCCCTTGATGCTGTCTGCCGTTCATCTTATGGACGATCCGTTCTGGGTCTCTTGGCAGGGAAAGGCGATCATTTGCCTCGTTTGTAGATCTCCTGTCTCCTTTTCCACTTTTTACGGCGCCTTAGAGAGACCAGAACTCGTAGTCGTGCTAAGAACCACGGGCACACGTATAAAATAGCTAGTCGAATATCAAAGTAAGGGGCGTACGACAAGCGGCCGGGTTTACAGAAAGCCGATCCTAGACGAAATAGCAACGATTCGCATTACAAGCAATCAAAAAACAACCAAATATCGACCGTGCTCCATCAGCGTGTGGCGAGAGTGCACTGAAATAATATTAATTACATGTGTATGTATATAGTAAGTGGTAAGGAGAAGCTCTTCAATATAACGCCTTCTAGTTTTGGCTATGGTCACCCGAAATATCGCCCTTTTTCTCCTCTTCTTCACTTGATCAGGGGCCCCTTTTCCTGGTCTACAGACCTAAATGAATGTGCAAAGTGGTATCGTAGAAGCAACAGAAAGGCTGCAAAGCAACAAAGAAACAAAAAAAAAACAAGATTAAAACAGAATAGTTGAAATGATGCGAAACCAAGAAAGGGAGATGAAAGAGCAATGCTGAAGGTCATGCCGCTTTCCGAAAGCCGGTTTCTCGGCCATAGATTCGGGGGGATGTCCAAAAATGTAGGCAGAGGTCATGTCGTCACCTGCCACGGGCTCCTCCACGCCTCTGCGTTCTCACGTCGGAGACCATGGTCTTAGGTATGCCGTGGGAGGGAAGCCCATGTCAGGCCCGTAGCTCTTGCGAATGCGCCCCCCGATGGCCTTGTTCAAAACTGGCGTGGCCAGCGTCTCCGGCGGTCCGATGGTTGTGGGCGACTGGCTTGTCGTCGAACTGAACGAGCTCAGGGGGCTGAGAGGACTGAGAGAGTGGGCAGAGGAGGCACCGGGGCTGACCGAGTCGAGTCGGCGATCTGAGGCATCCGGCGGAACACCGAGTGTGGTGCCCAGCATGCCTTCGTAGCTGGTAAAACGCCCGGTGTCATTCCCGCCGATTCCGTTTTCATAGGTGCTGCTCGCGCTCGCATTCCTTCGGATGCTGCCATACGGCTCGTTGATGCCCACTATGTCGGGCTTGTAGCCATACTCGTAGATACCAGAAGCGGCTCGGATGGCGGCATCTTTGGCATCGACCACCACTGATACACCTAAGCCTGAAGCAGCCGCCTCTCGGCGCCGCGGTGCTCTGGGTTTGGCGGCATACTTTTGCCGGATCGCCCGCTTCACCTGGTTGATGCTGTACCCAGTGATCTCGCAGATTCGGGCTTTCGACAGTCCATCGACGATGAAGAGATTCCGGGTTCGCACCCGTTCCTCCTCCGTGAGGTGCTTTGTGCCCATCTCACGTCTTCTTCTCGGACCTCGCTCTTTGCGCCCTGCCCCGCTTTCTCTTTCCCTCTCTCCCTCTCTCCCTCTCTCCTCTCTCACTCTCTCCTCTCTCACTCTCCTCCCCCTCCGCGTGACTAGCTTCCTAGATCCTCTTGTGCTCTTTGTTTTGTCGGGGTCCTTTTTGGCCGAGCTGAACCGGTGGGCTGGATCTTCGTTTCTTAGCCAACAAACTCGAATCGGAATGCGCACCGGCGATTCGGGAAAGAAAGTCTAAAGGCACCAAATCGAAATAAACAACAAGAGGATGGAATGGCAGAGGAGTCGTAGGGCGAGACAGAAAGATGCCGAGAGAAGAATGCAAAGATCGAAGAGCAGCATGCAGAAAGAGCGACGCGTTCGCGTCCATAGCTTGGAGCTTCAACGGAGCTAGACGACGGCTGGAGCTCTCTGGTTGGCTGGACGGCGCCACAGAAATTGCCAAGACAAACCTATGATAACGGCTTTCAGTGGGCCGGCCAGCCTGTATCTAGCCAGCCTTTGGTCATTCTCCAGCTCTCCTACACCGCCCGGCAATTTATTTTTCAAAATCATCGCGACGACTAGTCTACGAGACAGATGCAGACAGGGAAAGCGGTACCGACCGTGTATTGTACCTTCCGAATTCGACGCAGTAACTACACTGTACTAAGGCTTGCTGCGGAAAAAAGCATTTACTCGAAGAGACACATACCCGCAACCGAAAAGGCCCCTCACTCAACTCTTTCTCAGCAGCACAGCCTGTTTCGATGCACCAAGATCTCGTATTGTTGCGTGCCACCAACGGCCCTTGAGGCGTAGAAGAATGCTGAGGCCCGCCAGCAGTAGTCTAGTCCGCCCGCTGTCTCGACGAACATACCAGGTTAGCTGCGGTTTGGGCTGGACTCCTACGAGACATTCACAGCTATCATCATCTCAGCGAAGCATTCACAGACACCCAGCAAGGGCACGAGTAAGTAGCAGACAGTACTATGTGCCAGCTCCTGCCTTACCAGTCCATGTCTAACAGATTTAGTGCTATGCCACAGTCCATGACACCCAATCATCGAGTTCCAAGAGAGGGTCAGAAGTAGAGGACGACGAGGCCGAAACGAATCGTCTCGAAGCTAGTATTGGCAACAATGTGGAAGATCTGTCGCAAGGTCCGCTTCGGCCCATCCGTGAACGCCTGCGGGATTTCGTGTCCCTAGATGAGAAGACAGCACAGCTGCTTGTCCCGCGAGACAGCGCCCGTTATGGTGCGACCCAGAATTCGTTGACACGAGTCGAGAGCAACGATCTAGTCGAGATCAGCACAGCCGAGGACGACCCAGCACAAGACGAGTCGCTTCTATGGGGCGGGAATGACTCTTTTGCTACCGGACACGGCGATGACAATGTCGAGGCAACCATGTCCCGGCCGTATGGCTCGGTGTCGCCACAGGCCGGGGACCTCATCGAGGTCGGCACCGATTCTTCGCGGGCTCAGTTGTTGGCCGTCTGTCTGGGCAACTTCCGTGGGGTCAACCACTACTATACCAACACGGGCAAGTGGTTCGCGAGCTCGGGTGTGCGCAGCCACTTCAGCGTGACCCGGTTTGCCACTCCAGAAGAGCTGGCGCCTGTCGTCGCCGCGCTGCCGGGGGTCTCCACGGCGGAAGACGAGCCAGGCTCGCCCTCGGAGGCCGCGATTGCTCTAGACAGCATCCTCAACACACTCCAGGACCTGAAGCTAGGGCCAACACGGAAAGAGGGTGGTGGCCTGATTCACAAAATGAACGCTTTCGCCGAGGATGCGGCGTCTCTCCATATGAGCCTCGCTGGAGTGCTGGACAATGCCTTCGCAATCTTGCATCCGCCACATATCACAGAATACCCAATGGCAAACCGCAAATCCGTGACACTAGACGAGATTGCGGAAATTCTACTACGCAAGGGTGGCCACAATATCAGTGGTGCCCACCAGCTGCCCATGACCGAGATACTGGGCCCGCGTATCCGCAATCTAAAACGAGCTCCCGTGGGCCGCGGAGATCAATTCACGCCAGCTGCCATGTATGCCGTCCATAGAGCGATTATGACAGACGACTTGGCGTTCCGGCCGATGCCATCGACGCTATCGAGGAAAGCCGAGCTGGCAGATGGTCAGAGCCGAACCCTTTCGTGCATGTTTTCTGTCGCGTCTCCTGGTGATCTGCTCGTCGTTTCCTACGTCCAGCAGATGGTGCGCAGCTTTTATGAAGACCCAGAGCGCGTTCATCTAGGAGGCCACATGAGCGACGATGCGCTGAAGCGGTCCCGATTCGGCCTCTTCATTCTCAAGGCCCGCAAAGTCATCGACCACAGCCGCAAGTCGCGCAGCTTCACACCATACGGCATGGTCAGCTCGTCAACCTTGGCACCGGATAATCAGCTTGCCGCCCAGGACTTGCAGATCGAGGAGTGGACGGTACCAGAACAGCATGTTCTCCGTTTCATGCATTTATGGTCTAGCTACCAGATCTTTTCAGCGTCTTCCAAGCTACACTGGCTAGGTTCATCCATCCTACGGGCTCTTGAGCGATACACCGAGTCTGAGTACTTGACTGTCCCGACTGGTTGGACTTTTCTGCAGGAGATTGGCTATGTAACACCATGGGATCTGTCGGCAAGGTACAGCCTGTGCCTGCCGGATGTCCCACCTCTCAGAACAGGTGGCCTCGTTCGCCCCCTACCTAAGAGGGCGACCGCGCCAAAGATGCTCCTACAATGGACTCGTACCAATCCGCTTCTTACCGAAGATATATTCCTTCGTTACCGCACGGTCTGGACCAACGTAACGACCTTTTGTATCGACGCTCCAGGTGCAGAAGATATTGATGATGGTATTTCTCTCGAGCGAACAGAGGATCCGGACAAGTTCTGGATTCACGTCCATGTGGCCGATCCGGGGTCATCGATTTTGCCTGGCAGTCCGTTGGCAGAGCAGGCTGCCCAGATGCCCCAGACAAGCTACCTTCCCGGCCACCTTGAAAGGATGTTTCCAGACGACATTGTGAGAGAGAAATTCTCGCTAGCTTCTGACAAGCCCTGTCTCACTTTCAGCGCCAAAGTCGACGTCCAGGGTACAGTCCTGGAATCTAAGATTGCTCCAGGGGTGTTGTCCCGTGTTATTTACATCACACCTGACGAAGTATCGTCTTTAGTCGACGAGACCGAGGCCAAAGCCATTCACGAATACAACGGCCGACCCGATGTTGCTAGCCTGCTCATTCCTCCTGCTCGGCTAGATATGCCCTCTAATACCGCTTCATTTTCCGTTGGAACACCTCCAAAGGCGCCCGAGCCGCCCGTTGTTACGCGCAAGATGAGCACATTGGCCGATTTGCCACCTCAAGATCGCGAAGATCTCAAAACTCTCTCAATACTAGCAACAAACCTGCGCGCTGTACGGCTATCAAACGGAGCCATGCCATTTTACTGGCCGCGGCCATCTGTTCGAGTGTCCCTAGACAACACCGAGCCGACGGTTGTAGAGGGTCCGCAAGAATACAGCAGTCTGTACACCACAACTAGGAGGGGAAACACCAAACTGTTCGGCGCTGATCCCGAAAATATTTGGATGCAATGCTCTGGGGACCCGTACATTCACATATCGTACGAGGACCAGCAGAGCAACGCCGGCAGCCGCATGGTAGAGAGTATTATGCGTCTTGCCGGCGAAGTCGCGGCCAACTGGTGTCACACGCGCGACATCGCCATCCCATTCCGCGGCCAGCCTGATGCCACGCCTCATCTAGACCGCCTGCGCTTCTTGACCCAGGAGCTCATGTACCCAGCACTGTCTCGGGGCCAGAGGCCGCCTGAAGCCGTGGTCCACGAAGTGCGCCGTCTTCTCGGCACGGATGAGATTACCGCCAAAGCCGTGCCACACGTCACTATGGGCGTGGCACGATACACTAAAGCCACAAGCCCACTGCGGCGGTATTCGGATCTTGTCGTCCATTGGCAAATTGAGGCCGTGCTGCTTCGCGAGTTGGCAGCTCTTCACGGTCTAGGGAAGGTCGACCAGGCCGCCAAAAAGCCTAAGAAAAAGCAGAAACCCAAGGGCATCAGAATGGAAGACATGTTCAGGCCCTACGAACTCGAAAGCTACGAAAAGCCCAGCAGACACCAACGCGGCGGGGCCGACGTGGAAAACAAGAAGGACATGAAAAAAATATACAAGCTCCGTAAGGACAATGAGGGCAGAATCTTTAAGACCTATCAGGGCGAGGATTGGGACGAGTATAAGACAGCTTTCCCGTTAGCTACACAGTATTTGTTGGCCTTGTCGAGCAGCGAAAAAGGCACCCCCTATTCTCTGGCAAATATGGAGGATATCGTGCTACCTATGCTACGCATCCGCGAGCGTGCTTTGCGGACACTCGACAATCGAGCCGGCCGCGACCAGTGGATGCTCCAAGCGCTTGTGCGCGGATGGCTGGGAGAGAAGAACCAGATTCAAAGCCTCGAAGAAAAGGAAGCCGCAAAAATCCCGTCGCCTCTACAATTTACCGTCACCCGTGTAACACTGCGAAAAGGTCTGATCATGGGGCGGCTGAACTGGTTTGAGCGAGCGGCCATCATGGACATGAGCGGCCTCAACAGCTGTGAATTGAACGATGACGGCACCAGCGCCCTACAACCGGTGTCACTGGACAGCATTCGTCCCGGCCAGGTATTCTCGGTCGTTTTGGACCATGTGGACGTACACGGAAACCGGGTACTTGTACGGAGAGTTGGGACGGCGTTGACGGCAGAGTGAGCAACGTGCTTTTTGTAACACTATGGGCTTTGTATTCTCTTTTTTTGCATGTATCAGGCAGGATAAAATATTGGGCGGGACATCTCTACGATATGGGTTTTTGGGAAATCACGGTCACATCTCGATGAAATGAAATAGAAAAAGAAACCGTTTCTTGAATATGAGTATTCAAATACGAGTGCATCTTACCCTTTCGATTAATGTTTTCTTACGTATGTAAACCCTGAAGAGCGATCAAGAAAAAAAGTGAAGATTATTATTGTACCAACCTTCGTTTTTCTTACATCTATTTTCCCGATAAAAACCCGGAGTCACCACCGCAACAATTCGCCAATCATAAATTGACCAAAAAGATACTACCACATGGAAAACATTTGCTATCCATGGTATAAATGAACTGGCCTGTTGATATGACAGATGAGATCATTTGGCGCCCAAGGTATGAGGGGGGAAGGAAAATCATTAAGGCATCCCTAATTCATTGCCAATACTTAGCCGCCGAGAAAAAAAAAGACGTTAGAAGAATACCCAGCCTCAGAAAACAAGCCAGTCCCCATTTCTGATAGGTCCCTGACCTACACTTCGAGTTTCTGGCATTCCACAATCACGAAGAGATTCGACAAACAATGATAGAGGCAGAATAATGGTATACTCCATGCAGAAAACATTGATGTAAAATAAAATAATAATACCCAAGGCTAAATATATATATATTATACCACCCCCTGAACCTCTTTTCCCAAGTTTTGTGTTGCCTTGCTCCTTTTGCCGCCTTGGAACGCCCTCCCCTTCTGTTGACAGCTCCCCCATTCGGGTGTGTCCCTCCCCTGGGTCCATGAACAAAACGAAATACAAAAGTAACGCCGGTAACCAATGCTGACAATAGTTTTCAGTCATGAAACGAAATGAAGTGTGAAGAAAACAGACAAAAATGGGCGTGGGCATGACCAAGTACCGAACTGAATCCAGCCTGTGAGTAGTAGTTACCTGGTAGATCCACACACCCGCAGAGAATTAAGAAATTAAGAGAGCGGCCTTGTTCGACAGCCGATTCTGACGAACCAAATCGCATATGCGTATGGCGGGGGGGTGTGCGCAAATAAGGAGAAACCCAAAAATGGAAACCACCGTAGAAAATAACAGTCGAAATGAGAAAGACAGAGAAATGTCGCCGAGATCGCCGAAAAAAGGGAGAAAACGGAAAGGACCAAAAGATGAAGGAAAGTCGATAAAACGTATCCGAAGTCAAAAGACTTGGATCATCGGGATCGTGGGATCGTGGGATCGTCGAAAAAAAGAAATGTATCGAGGGCCGAAAACGCAAAAAAAGACAGCAATTAGCCACACAAAAGAGTCGCCCTGGTTTCTCTTTTCTGGCTCGCAGTTCCTTCCTCTCCTTTGCTCTCTGTCACTGAGACCACCACCGCCTAATCGTACAACCGTATACTGTACACGAGGACAACAAACAATGATCGAGACATGAGATCAACCCTCAGCGCTGTGCTTTATTTTGTCATTTTTGCCTTTGTTGCGTGGGCGGGAGTGCTTTTGAAGCTCCCCCCTTTTTGTGTTGTGTTTTTGCTTTTGCTTGTTTTCCTCTTTTCCATCACTGAGCTTGGTGATGACGCTGCAAAGACGACGATGGCATTTGCGAACTCCCTCCTACATGAAGAAAAAAAAGAAATCAAATCAGCAGATGCCCCAGGGCAAAAAAAACAACAGCACAAAATCAACATGAAAAAGTGACCATCAAAAGGAGTGAGAGTAGTGAAAGAGAAACAAAGTCCACGGGAAGAGGATGCGAAGAGCAGAGAGGAAGAGCGACGAGAGATGGATGCGCTCAAAAAAAGAAACAAGCCCAGTCCCGTTCACTTCCTCCAGCCAACGTTCCAAATCACATGGGCAATGTCGCGGGCTGTGTTGACCGTATCAATGACCCGACCAACCAGCCCGCCTATTCCGCCGACGGCAGGCTCACCTTGGTCGTAGGGCATAAACATCCCCGAGGCTGTTCGGCGCATGCCGGCCGGTTCTGCAGCGAGACTGCTTGTGGACGTGGTGCGTTTCAGTCCACCGCCGCTGCTGCTGCCACGATTGCTGGCACCAAACGAACTGGCCATGGAGGAGCTGCCGAGCCTCGATGTGGAGGCAGGCGAGGATAGTAAGCTGCCGGTGCGTCCTTTGCTGCTACCCATAGACATGGCGAATCCGTCGTCGCTGTCGCTGTCGCTGTCGCTGTCGCTGTCGCTGTCGCTGTTGCTATCGTTGTCGTCGTCGTTATTGTCGTTGTCATCATCGTCATCGTTCGTGTTGCTGTCGTCTTCGTCGCGCGATTCGACCTGCTGGACGACCACAACGCCCTCGACCTCCTCGACTTCGCCCTGGTCGTCGTCATCGCTGCCCGACGAGAAGAACATCTTGCCGGATGATTTGGAAGGGCGCAGGGTCTCTTGGGAGGCGGAGGGTGAGATCATGGGGCTGCGGTAGCTGTGCTTCATGGCCGTGCCGGGGTCGGGGAGATCGGGAGTGTTTTCTCTATATTTTAGTGTGGTGGACGGGAGCATGGCAATGGTCTTGCTCTCGTTATGGGTAAGATGGCTGTGATGACGGCGCACTGGTGGCATCCGCCGCTTGGACGCAGTGCGCTTCATCATGATGGCACCATCGTCGGAGTCGCTGTCGTAGTTAAAAGCAGCCACAGCAACATCGTCATCGTCATCATCGTCGCCTTTGACGTCGACGGCAATGCACTGCTCAACCTGTTCGTTAAAATGGATGTGCTTGCGCTCTGCTGACGGCGAAACGACACCGGACGAAAAGGTCGACGGCAGAAGGCTGGAGGGCCCTGGGCTGATGTGCCGGGAGGAGAAGGGAAAGGTGACATAATCGGTGGTGGCGCGGTCGAGCCGTGGCCGATGTGTTCGGCGGACGCCTGGGTCTTTCTGTTGTGCCTGAACAGCGGCGGCGGCCTGCTTGACGAGCGAAGAGGCCGAAAGAGAGCGCTGGAGCATGATCTCGGACATGCTGCGCTTCTTGAGAATAGGCTTCTTGCTGCTGACCAGGAACGAGTTCGACTTGGTCAGCTCGACGCTGTCTTCGGGATGAGGAGGCACCAGAGCTGTTGAGCCCGTTTGTAGCGGGCCGTACAGCCAAGTAACATCACAATCCTTGAGCCTGGGGGGTGTTAGTGGGAGAGGCAGGGCAAAGCAAACAATGAAATTACAAGACCGACCAGTTCAGTTCCTCGGGAGAGATCGTCTGGAGATTGTTCTTGGACTTCATCCATGTCCTCCACGAGGCGTTTTCGAGGCGAGCAGAGTTGCTGTAGTCGCCTCTCCGCGAGACGATATATTTCCAGGACTCCCAAATGTCCTCCTCGCGCCAGTTGTGCGAGAGGTAGTCCACATGTCGCTTTGGCTGCGCGCGAATGGCGGTGTCATCCTCGGCGATGTGGTCAAAGATGTCAAACTCGGACGAGTCTGTGCGGGACGGGACGTTGGATAATGTGTTGTTGTCGTTGGGAGAGGGCACGTAGGAGTCGCTGTCGACGCCGAGACCAAGACCGTGTGACAGGGTCGGCGCAAGATCCTGGCGAATGCCGAAGTAGTCGACGCCGTCGTAGTGAGGATAGTCGACGACCATATCGGGGTCCACGCCGTCGTCGGTGCCACTGGGGGAAGAGCCGTAGCCCGGACGATGCGGCAGGCGCAAACTAGGGACGAGCATTTTGGAGGGAGATGAGGATATTATGGTGGAAGAGCCGGAGCCGGAGCCGGACGGAGAAGCAGCCGGAGAGGACGCAGAGATGTGAGCAGAGGCAGTGGCAGAGCCGGAAGCAGAAGCCCGTGGAGGCAGGGGAGGATGAGGCTGGTGCTGGTGATATATGTCGCTGATGCGCGAGGCCGAAGAGGACTGGCGAAAGCTGGTGGTTTTGGAGCCAAACTTGGGCTGAGAGTGCGAGCGCCGCAAGCCGGAAGAAAAGTAGGCAGCGTCGTCAGAGGCGATGACGACGGCCATTGTGTTGGTTTTGTGTTGTATCGTGGTGAAGGTGTTGTTTGTCGCCGCAGGAGAGAGGGAAAACGCGCGAGTGCTGAAGGGACCTCCGCCGATTCAACTTGCGCAACGAAGCGGAATCAGGTCCGTCATAGGCACATACAGCAGACGTGGTTTTGTATGCTGTGTTTTGTTGTGTTTGGTGCAGCGGCGCAAACCGTATAGGAGGCACCAGGCACGGGAACAAAACGCGAGTGACCAGAGCACGGAGGAGACCGAAGCGTTTGTTAACCGGATTTGTGAGGTGGGTAAGAAACTCGCCACGATGCCTTTTTCTGGTATTGCTTTTTGGGGGGTCCTCTTTTTTTATTTTCTCGGCCAGGGGGTCGTTTGTAATCTGCGGGTGAGAGCGAAAGGACCAGAAGCCAGAGGAGCCAGTGGAGGTGCGAGAGCCAGGACAAGGAGCAAAGCGGGAGGAGAAGAGCGGTGAAGAAGAAAAGAGGAGTGGCGTGCAGAAGCTGAATGCAGGTCACCAAGACGGGGCCGTCTGGGGGTAACAATGGTCGGTTGGGCACTCCGCAGTGCCTGCATCAGAAAGGGACGGAAGAGGAAAGAGGACGTAAGAAGCCTGTAAGGGGAAGTCAAAGGCCGGAAAGGCGAAGCGAAGCGAGCGAGCGAGTGAATGCTAGCGAAATGCGAGGCTGCAGAACCAAAAGGCTAGCTTTGGCTATCTGGTGGACGAATATGCGATACGCTGGGAGGAGCGACAATTCTTGGATGCCATGTAGGGTTGCAATGAGACTCTTGAGGTGCAGGAGAAACGGGAGAGCGAACAAAGGCGGGAGCCGGAAATCGGAAGTCGGAAGACGAAGGAGAGAGAGACAAAGCCTAGCAGGTTCGAGGAGAGGTCGACGACAAGAGCCAGAACCAGGACATCGAAAAGCCTGCGTCGGAGAGTGCTTAGGTGTTGTTTCTATTGTGTGGGAGATGGGGAGGGAGGGTGTGTTCGAGAAGAACGGATGAATGTACCGGCTCATCGGACTCAGGTGTGAGTGTGGGTGGATGTGTTTTTTTCGGGG
>LLKO01000009.1:150374-188922 GCA_001513895.1 Graphilbum fragrans
CGAGGTCGGCCGCGTGGCAAATAAACCGCATGCCATCCTCGTTGAAGGGACGCACGTACGACCCAGCCTTGTTGGACGCAATGTTGTCGCGCAGGCCGGCATAGCTTTCCGGGTTCATATCGTTGGCCCAGACAAAGACGCCGCGCTTGCCGGCGGGAATGGCAAACGGCCCAATGCCGGCCATGACATCGCAGACTACCTCGCTGGGCCGGAAGAGGCTGATGAGGCGCGTGTGCTCCTTTTCCAGCTTACTGTTCCAGTAGACCTTGCTGTAGTCGAAGCGGTACGTGCAAAAATTCTCGCGCACCTCGACTTGGAGGTCGTCGGGGCCGGCAAGAACCTCGTACGGAAACGTCCGGAACGCCGACTCCGTGCCGACCAGGTCGACCTTGTTGATCACAGTATGCAGCTGAGCGTTCTTGTCCACTAAGACCTGCCCGACAATGTACTTGTAGGGCTTGAACCGGTCTCGTAGATTGAGATGTGCTGCACGATGTGTTAGAATGATCAAAGTCATAAGCAGATGGGCCTTCTTGGCGAAGACTACTGCAGACGAAGCAAAGCGGCAATATGAGTAAATCAAGCGTACCAACGTGTCCAGCAGTGTTGAAACCAGATGGGATGTCGTCGTGAAACTCTTCAGGAAGAATCGAAATCAGAACATCTCCTGCACCACACCCTGTTAGCCTTGGTACAAAGCACACCGCTAGCATCGGTGAAGCCCGTAAAGAAACATCCCTGTTCAAAGAATTCACAAGAATAGAATCAACATACGTGAGTTCCAGTGGTCGTAGTCTAGCGTCAGCTTATATGGGAATAGTGAGAGTTCATCCCGGTCCACCCCGTCCTTGAGAATAGGACTCCATGATTCAGGCGCTGGCACGGTCAATACTATTCTGCCTTTTCCTTGATCATATAAAAATGGCTGTCGCTCACCTGAGATCGATATGCTTGGCCTTAATAAAAGACATTTTTGTTTGACGGAAGCGGGAGTTGTAGCTGATGTTGATGCGGCGTTGTTGGCCTCGGCCGTGTCAGGCACATCGACCACAGACGGCATGCGCTCCACGCGTAGCAGCTCTTGCGTCTTTGTCAGTGCCTTTTGGTACTTTCCAATATGCCGCACATCGTAGACCCGTGCAGCCGTGATGTCGTATGTGCTTGTGAACAGCGCCTTGTTCAGGGTGCCGGCCGCGGTCAACGCCGCCGACCGCAGAATCGGCGGCCGGAACACGCTCATGTCGGTGCCCACAGAATTTGAAGAGGTAGCTGTATGCGTCTGCAGGACAGTAGCAGGATCACTGGATGGTGCGCTGCCAGAGACGCCAACCACGTCGTCGGTGCAGGTGCTGTCCGGCCGAGGCCGTTTTTGGCTGGCTCCCATATGCCTAGAAATGGTAAAACTCTCGCTTTGAAGCGTACTCTGGCTTTCACTTGCTATCCCTAGACAGATTCTGATTTGTACAGGTGGACAGAAATGTGTTTGCGCGGGTCGCGGAGTGGTTGGAGGTTGCCTCGAAATTTTGACGTTCTTGAAAGAGCTTGCAAGTGTGGCGCAGACTAGTATCAAAGTGTGGCGCATTAACTATGAAGCACGATGTACAGCTTTCGCCAGCGACGCTTTTTACAGCAAGCGATTCACGTCGTACTTTGATTTAAAATAAACACAAAACCATTGTAATTTCTGGGGCATGATACCACAAAATTCATTGTTGGTAGGAGAAACAAAACATCGCCGTACATGGCTCTATATAAATATAAACACGCATCTACCGAACAAAACATCCACGAGAAGGCTAGGACATCCTTATCCAACCACCTAAAGCAACCCAGCAGAGCCTTTCAGTTATCATGCCCTGAAAACCCAAAGTGACAAAAGGCAAAAGAGAACGTAGTGAGGTGGGAGGGAGCACTGCCGCCCTTGGCAGCGCCGTACTATCCGTAGGGGACTACTTCCCAACTCTGAACTCGGCCCTCGCGTAATGTTGCAGGCCCCAGAGGAACACCTGATACCCAACACCTTGGTTGTCGGGGGCGTGGTATATCTCGGTCAGGCGGATTTGCCATGGCGGGTATCCGGACAGCTCGATGTGTGGACTGAAGAGAATCAGTAGGTCGGGCTCTTCCATGACACTCTCGGCCAGCTCGGCGTCGACAAGGTCGGTGCTGATGTCGGAAGCAGAAATTTTCGAGCGCTGGGCCATCTCTGCGAGAGTTTTTGTCAAGTCAACGAGCGAGTCGCGGCCGTCCTCGGCGGAAAGCAACGTGATGTTGATGTGCCCTTCGTCGGCATCGCCATATTCTCTCGCACGCGGTGACAGTGTCGATTCGATCGACGGGACGTGTGGCGCCTGCAGTGTGACGGCGGGATGCACACGGCCAAAATAAGAGGCTAACCGTAGAGACACCGCACGGTGTGTCTCGCTGATGTAGCTTTTGAGAATGCCTGTGCAAAGCAACACAAGTCAGCAACCCTGCATTTTTGGGCCCACTAACCAGTACACTGACCTGTTTTCTCGTATATGGAGAGCTTTGGGATGCCCACCGAGGCACACCAAGCGGCAATGTCGGACACCTCGTTCACAAGGCTCTCGAGCTCGGCGCCGCCGCGGCCGCGTTCTTCCAGCCGAAGCACGACGCTGAGATGCTTCGGCAAGCGTTTCAGGTCGCGGACGTCGCGGGCAATGATTTCTGGTGTTCGGTGGTGGTACTTGAGCACGGAGTAGAGACGGTCGCGGACGCCGTGGTAGGCTTGGCGGATGCGAATATAAAGAGAGAAGACGGCATGGATTATCGTAAATAGGAGGATGTGGAGTTGATTGGTGAGAAAGCGGCGGACGCCAATGTGAGAGCGGCTCTTCACGGAACGCTCATTGCTGGCCCCGGCCGTCGAGCTGCTGGAGCCGGCTGGAGCATCTCGCGAAGCTCGTTTTCCAGACTTGGCACGGCTGGGAGACTGGGATGGAGGAGATGGAAGATAGGGCTGTTAGAGCATTAGCAAAACTCGTCGCTGGGAAACTCATGGTGTGTGCTTGCGGGAGAACTGCTCGGGCTAGAGGGATTCTCCTATTTCTACAGCGCAGGCGGTCTGTCAAGCAACTGTAAGAAAAGGGGAGGTGCGAGATATCACGGAGAGGTAGACCGATATTGCCGAGAAGACTAGGTCAAGGAACATGACGATGACAGCCACAACATCAGGCAACACGCATCATCACTCTCCGTTCGGTACCGGAGAGACCGCTCCTTCCACACCTGAAGAATGGAGGGCAACACGGTAATATGGGGGCAGCTCACCTTTAGCAACCGTTCTCTTTCCTCAACAGACAGCTTCTGTTCGCCTTTTAGCTCCCGCCTGAACAGCTGGACATCGTTGTTTGAGGCGGCCATAGCTTGCGGAGGAAGACGAAGGATTAGAGGGGCCCCGAACGGAAGGCCCAATGCAAACGCTGGCGTCGGGAGTCGGATTAGAAGGAAGGCGCGGATTGAGTTGGCCGCGCGATCTGGCAAGAGCCCGTGATGACGGAATGGAAAAAAAGCCGTCGTAACAGGCGTTGTGGCGGCTTTTAGGGAGCTCCTGCTGCACCACAACAGAATTCGGCCAGCTAGGCCTGCGCCGCCCCTCTCTGGAACGTTGAGCGGCTGGAAGGTAGGGAGTCGTTACAGGCATACTTAACAGCATGTGCTAGCGCCCCACAGCCACCGCTCCAGCCAAGGCTAACGCACTTCAGCCACTGCATCCAACGAGTATAGGAGACAGAGAAAGCGTCACGACACATCTGCGACAATCCGAGACGGCGACCACCACTTTGCGGATACGCGACGCCTTCGCGCTCACAAATCGCCCGAGGCAAATATACGTGCATGTGCTACTACTGGAGCAGCTCGGCGATGTGAGGCGGCTGATCTATATTCCGTTGTCGGCCACATCTTTTCATCGCGATCTCAATCCTTGGTTTCGCCGACACCCCGTTTCGCCTCTCGACAGCGTCTTTCCCTCGGCCTCTATGGGGTGGCCCCTATCGTGAGCACACATCTCTGTGACGAATCAGCAGCAGCATGGAGCGCGTCGGGTCTGTCGCCTCGAGGGCGCTGTTCCCCAAAGGGCCCAGCTTCACGCTGGACGACTTCTCCAACAAGGACTTTATCGTTCGCGACTTTGTTGACGGCCTCGCTGAAATAGCCTTTCCGGCCAGCCGCCGGTCGGGTGCAGTTCTGCAGCAAGCGTTTGATCCGAAGCCGCTCATCCGTACTTTTGAGAGTGAGTGCGGCCTTCGTGAACGCGATCTGATTTGCATCCCTCGACATGGCTAACGTAGCGGGGTTGCCCCCCTCTTCTCTAGGCGCAGTCTCGCAGCTCGGCACGCTCTCGGAGGAGCTGCAAGAGAAAGAATCAGAAATCCTGTCGCAGGTGCGGCGCGCCGAGATCCAGCACGACCAGACGCTGGACACGCTGGGCAGTAAGCTCGACCAGTCGATGGCGCAGTTTGAGGCGCTGGATCTTAGTTTGAACCAGCCGAACGGAGCGGCCAATGGCACCAGTAGATTTAACGGAACCAACGGAAGCACAGAGCGTGGCAGTCGGACTGATGGTGGTGGCGGCAACATTGCCGTGCAAATTGGCGAGAAGCTGGAGGAGCTGGACCGGAAACGGAGGAGAGCGCTGGACGCCTCGTTCCTAGTGCAATGCTGGACGGAGCTGGCGGAAACCGGCCAGCTGACGGCACTGGAAGATATCCAACGGCAGGGCGGTGCTGAGAACAAAGTACGGTGCGCCCTGATCACGCGGCAGCTGATACGAATCAGCCAGCGGCTGGACCCCCAATCATGGGCGGAGACTAACGGCAGCCGGACTAACGGAGTGAATGGAACGACGAACGGAGCCAACGGCACACCTGACGGCGGAAACGAAGGCAAGCACAATACACGCGAGGCGCTGGAGAAGTTCTCGGAGACGCTAGAGCAGGAACTGCTGAAGCAGTTCAACAACAGCTACCGGCGGCAGAACTTTGACGACATGCTGGAGTGCGCCAAGGTGCTGCACGATTTCAACGGCGGCACTAGCGTGGTCGCAGCCTTTGTCAACCAGCACCAGTTCTTCATCGACCGCGATCAACTGGTGACGGACGAGGTGACTACGGACGGCGAGATGTGGAACCAGCTGGCCGACCCTGACGCTGAACCGCCAGGCGTTGAGCCAAGTCTGCAGTCGCTAATCGACGAGGTCAAGATCGTGATGCAGGAGGAGTCGTTTATCATCAAGCGGGCACTGCCGCACTACGAGACGGTGCTGGTGAAGTTCATCCAGCGGGTGTTTCAGCAGTCGATCCAACAGCGGCTGGAGATGGTGCTAGAAAAAGCAAGCACGGTGTCGATACTAGCGTACCTGCGGTCACTGCATGCCTCACGGAGCTACATCGGCAGTCTGGTGGAGGACCTCAAGACACACGGGCTGACAGAACACCCGGAGCCGTGCTCGGTGCAGATTGCACAGACGCTGGACCAGCAGGTGGAGGAGCTTTTCGTGCCATACCTGGTGGGCAGCTCTTACATTGAGAAGGAAAAGAAGAGCCTGGAGGAGATGTACAACTCGCTGCTGTTCAAGTTCACCCTGTACCACTCGCGGCGGCCTAAGGCAACACGGGGTTTCATGACGATGATTGCGCAGCAGGGCACGCAGCTGCTGTCGACGGCCAAAGACGCATACATGGAGCGGTTGGATTCGTCGGAGCTGACGCCGACCCAGAAGGCGATGATGCTGCGGGTGGCTGGGATCCAGGACACAGACAAGAAGAACGAGATCGAGGTGTCGGAAGAGGAGGGCGTGCTGCGCACGGCCAACGCAAAGCGCATGATGAAATGGCTGGCAGAGAGCGTGCGACGGACTCTAGAGCTGGGCAGTGCTACCGAGACGCCCAAGGATGTGAACGCGCTGCTGGGACTGCTGCTGACGACGATGGGCAGAGTCTACGTGGAGACGGCGCTGGACGCAGCGCTGGACGCGGCAACAGCGCAAGAGAGCACCAAGACGGAGCCGGACCTGAGCTATCTGCCCTCGGTGCGGCCTGCCGTGACGATAACGTCGATCATGTCGCGGTTCATCAACATGGTGCTGATTCGGCTGGCGAGTGCTAATCCGACGGTGCGGCGCAACATGGAGGCACAGACGCGGCTGGGGATCGAGGCGATCGAGAAGAAGACCAACGGCGTGCTGAAGACGACGGTGGACGTAGTGGTCAACTGGGTGAGCAAGACGCTGGCGACGCAGAAGCGCACAGATTTCCGGCCGCGCGACAACGACCTGGAAACGCTGGTGGATGCACTGCAGACGCCGACGTGCCTCGCCATCTGCACGTTCTTGGGCCGCGTGGCGACGCTGGCGGCGCAGTCGATCGACGGGCACAACCTAGACGTGTTCAGCAGCGAGCTGGCGCTGGCGCTGTTCCGGCTGCTGTTTGAGCACTTTAAAAAGTTTGCTGTCAACGCCACAGGCGGCCTGATGGTCACCAAGGACATTGCCAAGTACGTGTCGACGCTCAAGGCCTGGCCGCTGAGCAAGGATGGCGAGGCCACCGTCGAGGTGCTGACTGAAGTGGGCTACTTGTTTATTATTGGACCCGAAGCGCTGCGCGAGCGCTCACGCAACTTGGCGACGGGCACGGCGACTGCCAGCAAGAAGCTACAAAAAGCCGACTTCAAGGCATACGTGCAGCGGCGCGAGGACGCTAGCAGTGTCGGCATCCAGAGTGTGCTGGCGGGGCTGTGATGGGCGTGGGCAAGTTCAAATCAGAAGGCCAGAAGGCAGGCTTTGAAAATCGGTGGAGGCTGATTCGGAAAAGTCAGATCGTCAGACCTCATTCTACGATATCAGGAGACATGTATCTTTTTTGCTGTTCTTTTTGCGCTTCACGGTGGCTGTTGGGTATAAGCATATACGGAACAATGATACCAAGTGGACAAAAGCAAAAGGCGAAAGCACAAGCGCGAGTATCTGTCATGTCCAGCAACGTGGCCACAAGCATCGTGACGTCCAGATGATCAAACACCGATGTTGGTTTTGCCTCGCTGTATATTGGCCGGCGTGTCGCAGATGACTAACTGTCGTCACCTGTCTGAGAACGGCAGGTCGACTTAGCGGCCAAGCGATGAACATTTCCTTGGGGGGACACAGTATGCCTACTCCGTAGACAGCTTTGTCAAGAATGTACTACACATGTACGGAGTTACTCCGCAGTTGGGTGCCAGCTATCCGGAACGTCCTAGACAGGAAGGCGGTCAGTGCACCAGCAAGGTACCCGTTCGCGTTTTGTTACGCTACGGATCGTGGTGCCTGGCCACTGGAAGGGGCCTGGAACCTAGTTGTGGTTCAGGGTTCTCTGGCCTTGTTCTTATGTTCTCATGTACTTATCTATTACCAATCTACTCGGTTTTTTCCTCTGGTGCACCAACGCGACTTGCAACTGCCAAGACCCGTACGCTAGCTACCTTCTCGAAATCTCTATCTGGCCCTTTTGGGGCCTTTTAGGAGGCCTTAAGAGGCTTTAGGAGGCTTTAGGAGGCGTTAGGAGCCTTTCAGAGCGGGGACTGCAGCCACTGAGGCAAAAAAAGATAGGCCCAAGGAAGGCGCTTTCCTCTTAATGACACGTCGCCTTGTTTGTGCCTTCTTGCTACGGTTTACTTGAACTTGTTGCAGCCGGCCGCTAGGGACAGAATCGTAACAAGGGTGACACAGCAGCAGCCGCCCCCAGTCCAGGCCGCAGAAAAAATAAGTACATAGGGAAGCTTCAGATTCCTGTCTCTATCTCTCCCCTGTATTTTGGGCTTCAATTCACTTCTTTTCCCCCCAGCCACGTTGTCTAGCACAGGGTCACGATTCGAGAGAAAGAGAGCTGCACTTGACGCCCAGTTGCCTCTTTAACCCCTGCCAAGCTGTGTTGCTCTGCATTCCATTCTTTTTTGAGCCTGTCTTGCTTTCTTTTATTTTCCCACCTGGCCCTTTGTACTTTCCTTTCTCTACTTTTGTTGCTGCCCCTCCTTTGTCTGAAGCCATCACCAACTGTCCCCATTGTCGTGAACGGACGAGAACCGACGCTGCTGCAAGGCGCTGAGCTGCCTTTGTTGCTTCGTGTTCGAACTGCCATTACACTATTTCTTGCTGCTGCCCTAACCAACAACGACGAAGCAAAGCTGTTTCTGCCGTCTATCTTGGTTGGTGCTTGATAAGCTTCAACTTGTAAGGTGCCAGCTCTAAGCTGCCAACTGCCAGCCGTCTACAGCTTCTCCCTGAAGTGACAGCTCCAACAAACTACCCGACTTAATGGATAACGCTTTCAATCTGCCGGCTGAGGCTGTCCTCGGCAGCCTCGGTGTCGACGCCGAAAACGGCCTGACGGATGCGCAAGTGGTTCAGCAGAGGACCAAGCATGGCAAGAACTGTGAGTGCTAGAGCACGAGGAGAATAAAACCCTCCGCGTTACGAATAGAACATCTGCTGACAGACTCTCGATTTCCGCATGTAGCTATCCCAGAAGAGCCACCGACCCCGCTGTGGGAGCTGATTCTAGAGCAGTTCAAGGACCAGCTGGTCATCATTCTGCTCGGCTCGGCTCTGGTGTCTTTTGTGCTCGCCCTCTTCGAGGAGGACGGTGGATGGGGCGCCTTTGTTGATCCCGCTGTTGTACGTGCTCTGTTCCAGCAGCTTTTTGCCCCCTCTTGCCTTAATTGCTTTGCGCCGGATCCCCAGACCCCTGCTAACAGTCTAGATTCTCACCATTCTGATCCTCAACTCTGTTGTCGGTGTCTCGCAGGAGAGCAGTGCCGAGAAGGCCATCGCTGCGCTCCAGGAATACTCGGCCAACGAGGCCAATGTGATCCGCAACAATGGCCAGGTCTTGCGCATCAAGGCCGAGGAGCTGGTGCCCGGCGACATCATCTCGGTTGCCGTAGGCAGTCGCATCCCCGCCGACTGCCGCCTGACCTCCATCGAGAGCAACAGTTTTGCCGTCGACCAAGCGATTCTCACCGGCGAGAGCGAGAGCGTGGGCAAGGACAGCGCTGCTGTGGTCAAAGACGACAAGGCCGTGAAGCAGGACCAGATCAACATGCTCTTTTCCGGCACTACTGTTGTTACTGGGCGTGCTAAAGCTGTTGTTGTTCTCACTGGCTCCAACACAGCCATTGGCGACATCCACGAGAGCATCACCGCGCAGATCTCCGAGCCCACGCCATTGAAGCAGAAGCTCAACGACTTTGGCGACTCTCTTGCCAAGGTCATTACGGTCATATGCATCCTGGTCTGGCTGATCAACATCCCCAACTTTAGCGATCCCAGCCACGGCAGCTGGACCAAGGGTGCCATCTACTACCTCAAGATTGCTGTCTCGCTCGGTGTGGCCGCCATCCCCGAAGGCCTCGCTGTTGTTATCACCACCTGTCTGGCCCTCGGCACCCGCAAGATGGCCGCCAAGAATGCCGTCGTACGCAGCCTGCCGTCGGTCGAGACGCTCGGCAGCTGCAGCGTGATCTGCTCCGACAAGACCGGCACTTTGACTACAAACCAGATGAGCGTCAACAAGGTTGTCTACATCAAGGAGAACGGCAAGGATCTGGAGGAGCTCGACGTTGAGGGCACCACCTTCTCGCCGCGCGGCAGCATCAAGACGGCGGATGGAAAGGTCGTCTCCGATTTGGCCCAGTCGTCTGCGACCGTGCGCCAGATAACCGAAGTCGCCGCTCTGTGCAACGATGCCCGGCTCTCGTACGACGCGCGCTCCGCCACCTACACGAGCATTGGTGAGCCGACCGAGGGTGCCCTGCGCGTTCTGGCCGAGAAGCTCGGTCCTGTGGCGCCAGCCGACTGCCCGCCAGCCGACTGTGTTCACTATGCCAGCACCTGGTACGAGAAGAAGCATGCGCATCTGGCCACCTACGAGTTCTCGCGCGACCGCAAGAGCATGTCTGTTCTGGTCCAGGACGGCAGCGTCGAGAAGCTTTTGGTCAAGGGCGCTCCCGAGTCCATTATTGAGCGGTGCTCCCACACCCTGGTCGGCGCCAATGCCAAGAAGGTGCCGCTGAGCCGTGCTCTGACGGATCTGCTGCTGCGCGAGGTTGTCGAGTATGGAAACCGCGGTCTGCGCGTGATTGCGCTGGCCAGCGTTGACGATGTGTCTTCGCACCCGCTGGCGCACGCTGCCAAGGCCACGACCGAGTACGCCGAGCTGGAGCAGAACATGACGCTGCTCGGCCTGGTTGGCATGCTGGATCCGCCGCGCCCTGAGGTGCCGGAGTCGATTGCTAAGTGCAAGGCAGCCGGCATTCGCGTCATTGTCGTCACCGGCGACAACCGCAACACCGCTGAGAGCATCTGTCGCCAGATCGGCGTCTTTGGTCCCGACGAGGACCTGCGCGGCAAGAGCTTCACTGGCCGTGAATTTGACAACCTGAGCCCGGCCGAGCAGCTGGAGGCCGCCAAGAATGCCTCGCTGTTCTCGCGGGTCGAGCCTCTGCACAAGTCGCGTCTGGTCGATCTGCTCCAGCAGCTCGGCGAGGTCGTGGCCATGACGGGTGACGGCGTCAACGACGCGCCAGCGCTCAAGAAGGCCGACATTGGCGTGGCCATGGGGTCCGGCACCGACGTTTCCAAGCTGGCGGCCGACATGGTTCTGGCCGACAACAACTTTGCTACCATCGAATCCGCCATCGAGGAGGGCCGTTCTATCTACAACAACACCCAGCAGTTCATCCGCTACCTCATCTCGTCCAACATCGGCGAGGTCGTGTCCATCTTCCTGACCGCGGCTCTCGGCATGCCCGAGGCGCTGATTCCGGTGCAGCTGCTCTGGGTGAACCTCGTCACCGACGGCCTGCCCGCCACGGCACTGTCTTTCAACCCGCCTGACCACGACATCATGCGCCGCCAGCCGCGCAAGCGGGACGAGCCACTCATTGGCGGCTGGCTCTTCTTCCGCTACCTGACCATTGGCACCTACGTCGGCTTGGCCACCGTGGCCGGCTATGCGTGGTGGTTCATGTACAATCCCGAGGGCCCGCAGATCAAGTTTTGGCACCTGGCGCACTTCCACCGCTGTTCAGCTGACTTTAGCGAGATTGGCTGCGCCATGTTCGCCGATGACCGGGCTAAGTCGGCGTCGACAGTGTCGCTGTCTATCTTGGTTGTCATCGAGATGTTCAATGCCGTAAACGCTCTGTCGTCGAGCGAATCCCTGCTGACGCTGCCGCTGTGGAAGAACATGATGCTTGTGTACGCGATCACGCTGTCCATGGCCTTGCACTTCGCTCTGCTCTACATTCCCTTCCTGCAGTCGCTGTTTTCGATACTGCCCCTGAACTGGACTGAGTGGAAGGCCGTCCTGATCATCAGCGCGCCTGTTATGTAAGTCCCTTCTGTTTCTGTCATATTTTGAAGTGTTGAACTAACTGTGATTAGCCTCATTGATGAGGTCCTCAAGCTCGTTGAGAGACGGTTCTTCTTGGACACGCCCACCGCCGCGACGAGCAAAGCCAAGAAGGACAACTAGGCGGTTTACAACTATAGACACAGAGAAAATTCTCAAGAGACACCATACAGGACTATATCGGAAAGATCCATATATATGCATATTACAAAGAAGGCTCTTGCAACTCATACAGGTTTTGCTTGTTACGGATTGTAGACTGGTGTCTAGAAGACGGGAGGAGGAAAAGGGAGATACGCGAGATTCATCATTTGAACCCATAAAAACAGCTAAAAACCAATCACAAAACCCTAACATAGTCGTGTATTATAACCATGTACATAGTTGGCATCAAGTGGAAGGACATGAGGCTCGAGCGATAGGAAATAGAGCAATGGAATATAGCAGCGAACCGGTGGCATCTCTACAAGGCTTTTGTGTCCACCAAGAACAACAAATACAGTAGTAGTGAGCATGTATGCATTTAGCTAAGTCGTTGTGCGTAATATTGTTTTTTGTTATTCGACCATCGTGGACAAATGGTATCGTACATGAAGTAGGCTCTGGTGCCCGCTTCTTGTGCCCTGGCTCCTCTCTCTCTCTCCCTCTTAATCTTGCCGTCCCTTGAGCAGCCGCTTGGTCACCTTGTCCTTCTCGATGATGTAGACGTGGGCACCCCAGCCGGACAACGCGTCGCGGTCGACGGCGTTGAGCAGGGCCTGGGAGATGGTCTCGAACAGCTGGTCGGGTGACTGGGGGGGGTTAGTCGTGGGACGAAGACAAGAATAATAGAAAAGGGAAGATGAGGAGAAGGGGATGGGGAGACGGGGATGGGAACAAGGGGAAACAGTAGGAAAAAGAAAGAGAGAATAGAAGACAAGAAACACACCAGATCTGGCTCCCACAGGTTCTCGCACATGCCAAAGAGCTGGTCGCTGGCGGTGCCAGAGACGATAAAGTCCTTGGCAAAGTCGATGCAGCCGATGCTGTCAAAGCCGCAGATAAAGGGCTGGCCGGTCTTGGGCTCGAGGCCGGCGACAACGGGGCTGACGAAAAAGGGCCCGAAGCGGCGCTCGTACAGCGACGAGGACACGAGGTTGGCAAAGGTCTTGGGGGCAATGTGGCGCTCCTCGCGCAGGCGGTAGAGGTTGACCTTGTAGCGGAAGAGGTCGGAGACGGTGCTGACGTCGGTAGCGAGGCCGGTCAGGCCGAGAAAGACATTGTCGCCGTACTGGAAGATCTTGGGGAAGTTGTTGGACACCGTGAGCGCCTGCATGCCGAGACGCAGATCGCACGCAATGGCGACGCAGTCCTTGCCGACCATGGCGACGCAGGCACCGCCGTCTACAAGGAGTGGTCAGTATTATGGCCTCTGTATCTCTGTATCTCTCTTTCTATCTCCGTCTTGGACCTCGTATCTTGCATCATAGTGCCAGGAATCGCTCGTACTTATTGAGAAGGGAGAAGACTGTTTGCGAGCAACGGTTAGCATCGGGACGTCAAGACGACAAATGAGTAGGCCAATCCTCATGAGCCCCTCTCCCACACTAGAAGAGGCATACCATGATGAAGATAGGCGAGTACAACTCGCACGGTCGGAGCTGTGAAGCTGAACTCGAAAGACAAAGCTATGGGAAAGAGACGAAAAAGGCGGTGTTTCGGGGGCGCGTGCAGCCCTGGAAAGAGGAATGGGATGAAAATGAAGACAAAAGCCGCCGAAGTAAGGCCTCAGTCTGACGTCTGCAACTGGCGGGCCCGGTGGGAAAAGAAGCTTCGATGGCGGACGGTGGCAGGCACAGAAAATGACGTTTCGCGATAGCTTCATACACACACTTGCTGGCAGCATTCACAACTGAGGCAACACGCTGCTGGCGCGGCTGGAAAACGTGACCTGTGCCTGCTGGCCCCCAAGCCGTCGGCCGGGCTCTGGTTGGCTGGCCGGCCTGCGTGTTCACCCTGCCTGCCTGGAGCCGGGCACCTAACTAGCGCCACAACCTCTCTTCCCCCAGTAAGCTAACCCTCCGCTGGAAAACAGCTCCCCACGCCACCAAGTTGTAGGGCACTCCCGTGACTTACAGGCACCTACCCCTCCCTGAAAAGCCGCCAGCCAAAAAGCCAACGGCCGCTTTCCTTTCTATTCTCTCGATTTCCGTCCTCGACTTACATCATCAGCCTCATCAACAGACGGCCCTTAATGGCCCTCCCTCCTGTGGCCCTTTCTGAGCTTTCGTACTACCCCGGTGGACAAAAAGGAACCTCGACTTAGTTCTTCCGTGTCTCTAAGCTTGTTTCTTCTATACCACAGCAAGTACCCCGCCGCTGTTGAACTGAGGAAGTTCACCTTCAAGGTGAAGGACATTTTAAGAGACAGCCTACGCATACCAGCCACTACGACCTTTTCCTACAGTCTTCGGCTTTCAACTGCAGCACTTCACGAGTGCCTGGCAACCGGCCATGGCAGCCTCCTTTGTGGTCATCGCCACAGATCTGCGTCGGGTCACCGTCAAGGCTCCCGCAACAGGATACATGATCGATGTGTTTGAAGATGCCTGCACCAAGCTCAAAGTCAATAGCGAGGCGTACCAGCTGAAGTATGTACAGGAACAACGTAGAAACCTATGTCTGCCTGTCTAGACATATATGCTAACACCTGCTCCCTCACCACAGGCACAAGAACAAGCCGATCAACCTCACTGACCCGATTCGCGCAGCTGGCCTCTCGCAGGGCGCCAAGCTGGAGCTAGTAGTCAAGTCCAAGTCCCCGTCTGTCGTCACAGTGGCTTTGCGGCTGCCGCAATCCGAGGCCCGGCTCGGAATTCCCAACAATCGCATTGCGGCCAAGGTTCGCAGCGACACGCCGATCTGGAAGCTGCTGCGGCACATCGAAGAGGTCGAGGAGGTCAAGCACAAAGGCCTCAATATCACCGCGCGAGGCGTGCCACGGGCCAATAACACGAGTGCCACAACGGCTGGAACAGGTTCTGGGCAGCTGTACTGGGAGACACCCGTGCTCAAGTTTGCTGGGCGCGAGCTGGCGTCGCTCCAGGACTTTCGTAAGACACTATCGCAAGTAGGCATCGACACGGGCAGCCAGCTGGTGATTCTCGAGTTCAAGCCGTCCCCTTGGACCCTGCAGGAGGCCATGGACGCAGTACAGGAGCAGCTGGATAAGACAGATGCCGACGCCGCTGCCAACATGGCTCCTGGGACATCGGGAGCAGCGGCAACAGTGCAGCCGCCTGTCGGTAAGGAGGAAGCTGAAAAGGAAGCCGAGAAAGAGGCGGATAAACAGGCTGCACCCCCAGCCGAGCCGCAAGCACCATCACAGCCAGAGGCACAGCTGCCACCACTACTAGAAGCGCCTGCAGAGGCCATGGACGTGGATCCGAGTCCACCGGCGCCAGCACCAGACCAACATCTTCGGCCCGTCGAGGTATGGTCGCCGCCCAAAGCCGGAGCCTCCATGCCAGCAGCGGCCGCCCTGCGATGGGGACGGGAATCGGAGTCCGGCCTGGCACCGTCTATTGCGCAGATGAAGGCACACCAAAAACACCTCGAAGAGGCCGGGCGCAACAAGCGGCTCAAGTCGGACGACGAGCTGGCCGCAGACACAGTGGCGCGAGAAGCCCAGGCGTCGGCCGTAAACAAGGTCGACGTGCGCATCCGCTTTCCCGACGGCTACACCGTCATGTGGTCGTTTCCCAATGGGTCGACGGGTGCTACGCTGCATGCAGCCGTGCGGAGCGTCTTGGTGGCGGCTGTTTCTGGAGAGCCATCATCGTCGTCCTTCCGGTTAGCCCTTCCCATGTCAAAGGACTCGATCCAGGACAAGTCAGGGGTACAGCACGATCTAATCCGTGGCTACGGCATGCGCGGCGGTGTCGTCCTGCACTTTTTGCGGGATGCGAGCTTGCCAGCGCCGCCACGTGGTCAGCAGTACGTCAAGCAAGAGGTCGCTGCTATGGCACGGGACTATGTGATGCCGGAAGCGGCGCTGGGTGGGACGGAAGACGACGACGACAAGGCTGGGGCGGCTGCGAAATCGTCAGCATCGGCAACAGGTGGCAAGGAAGGCACCAGTGAGGGCAAGGGGGATCCGATGAAGAAAATGTCCAAGTTCCTACGACTGTCGAAGAAATGAGCTCTCGAGCTATATGTATATACCGTTATAGATAGCATTTGTTTGGGGAAATGAAGCGTTGATATCTCGTTCTATGGTCTTTTTTTTGCTTTTTGGCACCTTTGCTTTGCTGTGGCTGGAACGCCCAATCGCAGTTCGATCTACGTGTTACATACGTTGAAGTAGGTTCATCGTCACCAGGACCCATTGTGATTTTAACAATTTTTGTATTTGGATTTTGGACTGTGACGCCAACCGATATGCCGACCCAAAAAAGCAGATGGGGTTATTTTCTGTGTAGAAAAAAAAAGAAAACAGGCGGAGAATGGAAAAAATGCAACAAAAAGAGAGAGACGAGAGAGGCCAAGCCGAAAGACGAGCAGCAGACGAGAGTGCTGAAAGGAGGACACAAGGATGCACTTGCGTACAGACAGAGCCTGGCCATGGGGGCTGTGTTCCAGTCCCGCCGGCCTAGACTTCCGCCCTATGAATATAATCCGTGCGTGCCTCTTCTCCGTCGTCTAGTCTGCGTATGGTTGGTTCTCTCGTCGATGCGGTGTGGCATCGTCTCCACGAAGCGTTCGATCCGTGAGAGAACCTCGCGCGAGCGGAAAGAGAGGGTGATAAGGAAGTGGTGGAGGTGATGGAATAGAAGTGTCCTGTCTCTCTGCTGCGGTGGGTGTGCCCCTCTCTTTCTTTTCACTCTTTTCGTCGTTTTCCCTTCCTCTTCCCCTGCTCGTAATCCATCGTGTTCCCGCCCATTTTTTCTTTCGTTCTCCTCCGCCGTCAGTGTGCCTGTATCTGCGATAAGCACCCGACGACTCGTCTCCCCATCATCATCGTCCCCAGCTCACCACCTTAATGTCTGCGCGACTCGGTGATGACACGGGTGAGCTCGTCCACCTTTCTCTTGGCACGGCCGAAGGTTCCGAGCTGATCTGTTAGCTAATATACTGGCGAAGTTGCTGAAGGCTGCCGCCCACAGGGGAAGGGAAACTCACCCGCTTCTTGGCCAGCTTGCGCGCCCGCTTGTCCTTGCTGTTCCGCAGCAGCTCAATAACACGGCGCTCGTACGGGGCGAGGCCAGCAACCTCCTTGACGATATCGCGAACAAACGCAGTGCGCTTGCTCAGGTGGCCCTTGGTGCGGGACACACGCGGCTTAACGACGCGGGGGGTGGTTTTCTGTGAAAGAAGGGCATGTTAGCATCCTGTGCGTAGAAGCTTTGGTTCTCTGATGCCTCGTCGTCTGACGGACTGCATCTTCCCGCATCGTCGATGCCTTTTCTTCCTCCTTCCATCCATCTTTTGCACCTCCTCCAAGCAGCACTTCAGCGCAGCTCCCGGTCAGCATCGAGCCCGTCGTGGCTTTCAGCATCTCGGTACCCTCCACTTGCATCTACTTCAGACGCTGCTTGGAAGAATGCCAGTCCTATTCTTGATGTCTCAAAAACACATCCCCCTCTCCTTGTGCTATGCTTTTTGGGTTCTCACGTACAAAGCCCTTGTTGATACCGACGGCCAGGCCGGTCCGGGGGGCGTCGGTTGCCATTTCGAAAGAGTATCCGACTGTATAAGGCGAATAAAATGGGTTGGTTGAAGGGCGACAATCGATCGAATACCGGTTGTCGAGTGGTCGGCTGGGTATGTTCGTCGATACGATACCAGAATTGGGGTGCGAAAAGACGAGGAGGCTAGTTAAAAAAAAAAATTGGCGAGTGGCTTAGGGTGAAAAATTGTCCCACGCGCAAAATTGGGTTTCCGTGCGTTTGTGGGTCACGTGACTAAAATTTCTACTGTGCCCCACCCATTCTTTACCAGGCGGCCAAAATATTTGGGAATCTAGTGAAGCCCTCAAATATTGGTCACGTGCGGGTGCTAAGTCTAGAGGCACGTGCGCATAGTCACATGCTACGTCATGTGCCAGTGACCGGCAATCTGTCGACGCGGGAAACTGTTTAGATCAATGAAGCTACCCGGCTTATGCCGTATTACATTATCGAAAGCTTCACTACCTAGTATTTGTAGAACCAAAAAACCGGAAGCTTTTAGAACGGCTTCGAAGAGCGGAAAAAAATAAGGAAGCTGTACAGCGAGATAGGGGCGTCGTAGAGCGAGACAAAGAAGACGACGTATAGCACCGACAAGATATAGAATAACAACTAGAGCTATATTCCTTTCGTCGGCATTTGAAGTTAGCGGATGAGCTCAATGCACTGCAACGGACTACGCTGGGATCAACAAAAGTTTCGGGTAAAGGCCACCCGGTGATTTTGCGCCAGTGGGAGGATTTCCTTGAGTTGCAGTAGAAGCTACACTGGGAAAGCAAAAGCTCTTTACATCGCCCCATCATATTGATTATGCACATAATTAATATGACGCAGTCATCGCGTCTGTTGGAGACATTCTGTAAGCGTTTTTTTAGAGCGGCGAGTTAGGCACTTGATACAAGGCGGCGTACGAGTACAGCTGCGGCCACGCCCGAGCGCCGGACTCGTTACACCAACAATGAATAAAAGAGTTTCTAATAGGCTTGTGACGGTAGGCAGACGGGAAGGTGCAAGACTAGCAAAGTAACAGAGAGCATATTCCTCCTACCGCCCACAAAGTTCCCAAGTAGAAAGATAGCTTCGCAAACGTTTGCTAGTCTATGTTTAGAGTAGCATCCACCTCCGCCTACCTACATATATGTAGTGACCGCCAAACTGTGTATTTCTGCTTGCTAAACTCGAGCAACTACATGTACTATAACTGCACATTTTGTAGCTGTAAAGTGCCACTCCAGGTACTAAGTATACATCGCTATCTTATCTGGCAAAGGCAGTGTGAAATCCAAGGCAGGCGCTGTAGGGGCAGCTTCTCAGCTTTCTGCAACGGACCGTCAGCAACACTTTAAGATACTTCCCTTCTACTCGTACGCAGCCTTTAGACACCCCCTGTCAATGCAGCCTTCTCCAGCTTTGTCATTCCCAGCAGGGTGGTAGCGTCGTCAGAGCTGCCTATTGTGCAACCCTCAATTGGATTGCCACCCGGTGCACTGCGTATCTTAGTTAGCACTGCCTACCGACGACTGCCCCCCATCAGAGCCTCTTAGCTCTGGAGCTTCTGTAACAGCTGCTGAAACAGCACAGCACCACTGGTGGCTGCTGGTTAGTTGCTTATAGGGTCACTAGGCCGTAGCTCCCTTGTAGGGGCAAGATACCCCCTAATCCACGAATCACCGGCATTAGGGAGCGCCAGTCGCCGCTGCTATTTTCTCTTTTTTTGTTTTTCGCTCTGCTGCGAGAGCAGGTGCTTTGCGTACTCGCACGCCTCCTCTCCACATTTTCCATCCACCTTATTTCTTCACCTAATTTTTTTTCGCTTTTTCAATCCTCCTTTTCCTGCCATCACCAACCCAAACCCGCCGTTCCCCCCCTTCGCACCTTTGCGTAACTACATGCAGCAAACGACCTCACCTCGTCACCTTCAGCTTCAAAACGAATACTTAATCTAATTAGCCCAACATCCCGCCGCTCTTGTTGTGTGTACCCCACAACATCTCTCCCTCTCGAGATCCGCCACCCGGACTTTTAGGACGATTACTTGCCTGCCTGTTCCTTCAGTACCACGTTTTTTCGGTTCTGCTCTGTCTTCTGCCGGCCTGCTCCTCCGCCATCCGCCAGCTCCCCCGACCGAGTCCTTTGCGAGAAAACACAAGCCACGCGTCCACGCCGCCATCACATGCTGAAACCGAACCGTTGATGCCGCTTTTCTGTTGAACGTGTACGATTTGAGCTCGGTTTCGGTTCTCTAGGTCGCATTACGCCGTTGGTCACGCTTGCTTCCTACTCCTCTTCCCCCCCTCGTCTCGTGTTTCCCCTCGACTTTGCTCGAACATCTACGACGTCTCGGGACCGATTGGCCCTTTTTTTTGTGCACTGGGATATTGTGGGCTTATTGTCGGTTGTATTGCACCCATTTCCTCGCAAATTGATGAGTTGCAACCAAAAGAACTAGCACAGCAGCACCTACACCGACCAGAGCGTTACCTCCTTGATATCTCCTACTCCCCCTACCTCCCCTACCCCCTCTTTGTTCAATCCGGTGCTCTTTGTCTCCTCCCCCAGTCTATTGGTGCTATCGCCTGACGCAGGCTCTCATTCTTTCGTGAGACCCGTTCAGCGGCTCCTTTGGTCACCTGCCTGACCAGCCGTTGTCGCGTACATTTTTGTGCCTTGTTTATAATTACTCTTTCTGCTGACGCTGGCCCGACCATTCCTTGGCCCGTCTTCGTTTTTTTCTTTTTCACTTTCCCTTCCCCTCGCTCTTTTTCTTCCTCTTTGCTTTGCGGCAGTTTTCCCAGCAAGCCATTCTCCATGGATAACCTGTACGGCCGTCGCACCAAGTAAGTATCAGCAAGTGTCTTTATTGGCCCAAAAAACAATCGGTTGCTTTGTATTGGCTAACCAACCACCTCGTGTCTTACAGCAGCTCGAACAAGCTCTCCCTCTCTACCAATAACAGCCCCTCTATTGGTAGCTTCAGTGACGCAAACTCTGCATCTACCTCGCGCAATGCAACCCTTCCCAGACGACTCGGCGGTGACAGCTCATCGCATGGGAAGGCGAATCCCTTTAATACAGCAACGACCCCGGGCGGCCGGATTATGAGTCCCACTGTGGCATCCAGTGCTTTTGGGCTGGGCTCCGGCGCCTTTTCCAGCTTTGGATCGGCTGCGAAGACGCCGAAATCCAGCGGCAACCCGTTCGATCTCGTCGGAAAGCCGCCGGCCGGCTCTGCCTCCACGTCCACCTCGTCTCAAGTCGGTGAGAAATCGTCGGCTGCCACACCGCGGCCAGGAGCACCAGGGGCGCCAGGAGCGGGAATGGGCGGTGGTTTTGGCGGCCAGACCGGGGGCAAAGGTGCAGCGGGAGCGTCGGCGGCATCAGGCAGCGAGGGTGCTCGGCAATACACGTTACGCAACGAGTGGGTGTTCTGGTTCCGGCCACCTATCAGCAAGGCCAACGGGTACATCGAGTACGAGAAGACGCTGCACGCAATGGCGTCGGTCGGGACAGTGGAGGAATTTTTCGCCGTGTACACGCACCTAAAGCGGCCATCGACGCTGCCTCTTGTTTCGGACTACCACCTCTTCCGTCAGGGAATCCGGCCTATATGGGAGGACGACGAGAACCGTAAGGGAGGCAAGTGGATTGTGCGACTCAAGAAGGGGGTGGCCGACCGGTACTGGGAGGACCTGCTGCTCTGCATTGTGGGCAACCAGTTTGCAGAGGCGGCAGACGAGGTGTGCGGCGCCGTGCTGAGTGTGCGAAATGGCGAGGACATTCTGAGTGTCTGGCTCCGCAACGACGGCGGCCGTGCGCTGAAGATCCGGTGAGTGGCTTCACGCTGTGCCCCTCCCTCCCGTTCTTTTCAGTTTTATTCTCTTCCTTTTTCTTCTTGTCTGTATTTTTATACTAACAGCCTGTAGCGAGACGATGAAGCGCGTGCTAGCGTTCCCGGCAGACACCAAGGTGGAGTGGAAGAGTCATGATTCGTCGATCCAGCAGCGGTCGGCCATTGAGGAATCGCGACGCGAGAAGCCGACCGGGCATCATCACGGACATCACAACAATCACAGCAATCACAACCACAATAACCACACCAGCCATAGTAGCAGCAGCGGCAGCCACCATCATGCGGGCACCCACCAAGGGCATGTGCAAAACCAGCACCACGGCTTCCACCACCAGGGCGACAAGCGGGCAGGCAAGCAGCAGTCGTCGTTCCATGGGCGTGACGAGCCGCAGCAGCAGGCCCTGGGCCGCAGCACGCCATAGGAGGGTGAATTTGCTGCGGCAGCGCGAATGGGGCTGCCGCAGCTGCTGGACCTGCGGAAGATTTTGGGCTGTTTGCTGCGAAACGCATGACAGGAAGAAGCACACATGAAAAAAGAAAGGCAACCCGGGCGAGAGCGAGAAGCGCGCGGTGGTCCCTTTGTGTACAATACCGCCATTTTGACATCACTAGCAGAAGCACGGCATTATTTTGACCCTTGTTTATATTTTCCTCTTTTTTGCCTCTTTTTTTTTTGTTGCTTTTTTTGTTCCTTTTCTTTTATCTCCTCCCCCCCCTCCACTTTGCCATTCTCGTCTTCTTGGTCAATTTTACTTGCTGCTGCGTTCTGCTACTATTTTGCTCTGTATTCGACTTTGCATTTGTTTTTTCTTGTGCGCGCCTGGCATCTTCTTCTACTTACGACCTGAAAAAAAGACACGACGGATGGATGGGTTGTTCGATGCGGTTTCCTCTTTCTTTCTTTGGCACCGTGGTCATCGGATGGGCTGATGGGTGGACGGATGATGGGCGGGTAGGGCGGCTGTCTCTTGAGTGGCGTTGCGGTAGTCACGGAACGAGCTCATCGGGTGACGGCATGTAAAGATAGGTGCATCAGCCGTGTATATTCTACGTACATAGTGAATTCGAAGCATGCGTGGGTGGCTCTACCAGGCCATCCATGAACATGAAAGACAAATGCTGTTTTATTCTATCGTACATGGAAGGCCGCCGTCTGCGGGACGCGAGGCTCCCGAGACGACAGGCTGCCGAGACTATCGGCGTCCATTGGTGGCCCCCGCCTTGGCGTGGCCCGGCTTCTGTGGCCGCCGCTGTGGCCGCCGGCGCTCCCAGATCTGGATGTACGACTCGGCCAAGTAGAGCAGCTCCCCTGCGATGGGCTCGACAAACAGGTCCTGCGCCACGACCCAGCGGTCCCCCTCGGGCGGGGCGCCGCTGCCTTTGTCCGTGGCGGTCCCGCGGTCGCGCAGCTGCACTTTCCAGGTGCGGCGCTCCTCGGCCGAGTCGACGGCGACGTCGTCGCTGCGGGCGCGCACAGCCTCGTGGACGACGTTGGCCACGAGGTCGTAGGCCATGTCGTCGCTGTCGCTGTCGGCCGACGACGCGTCCACGTCCACGTAGGGCCGCATGTCGAGGCCGCGCGGGTCAAAGGTGACAATGGTGGGATTGCGCTCGGTGACGAACTTGTTGGCGGAGAAGCGCTTCATGTGGAGGATGAGGTACGGCGGCAGCGGGGCCTGCAGGCGGAAGCGGCGGCGGACGTCGGCCTGTTCGCGCGCGGAGACGCCGTCATACTTGCTGAGCAGCGTGGCCAGGGGCACCTGCGGGATGATGTTGCGTTCCTGTTCGTCCTGGAAGAGCGGCGCGGCCGGCAAGTCGAGGCTGAGCAGCAGGAAGCGGTTGATGTCGACGGCGGGGCCGGAGGGGACTTTGGGGGCCGAGGAGGAGCCGGCTGACGAAGAAGGGGGAGGAGGGAGGGAGTGGGAGGGCGGTGGCGGCAGCGAGGACGAGGACGACGCAGAGACGCCTGGCGGAGGAGGAGGAGGGGCTGGCGGCTGCTGGAACGGCGAAAAGGCGGTTCCTGGCGGGGGGGCCATCACGCCCGGAGGGAGCATCTGTGTGCGAGGAGGCGCGGGACGAGAGGGGAGAGAGTCGACGAGCATGGCGTCGGGAAAGGCAGACGCGGCGGATGCAGCAGCGGCTTCGGCTTCGGCTTCGGCGGCGGCGGCAGCGGCGGCAGCACCGACGGCGGCCAGCTTCTCCGACTCGACCCGGATGCGTCCCTGGAACACGCGCTGGACAATCGACGAGCCCGGGCGCGTGCGGCTGCCGCCCAGGCCGAGGTGCAGGTGGTGCAGAAACCAGGTCAGGAAGTCCACGGGATCCGACTGCGTCGTCAGCGTGAAGCGCCGGTTCGAGCGCAGCGCCACCTCCTGCAGCAGCTCGTGCGGCGACACGTGCGCCTTGAACGCGCGCGGGTTCCAGAGCTTGCGCACGAGCAGCCCGAACCGCTTGGCGAGCTCCGACGTCTTGCTGCCGGCGTCGGCGCCCGCGGGCTCCAGCAGAAAATGGTTGCGCAGCGGGGTCACGTGCGCCAGAGCCTGGACCACGACGTTCAGGTAGTCGTTCTCCTTGATGTTGTTCATGCCCAGGAAGCCCGGCGTGTACGGCTTGCCCGCCAGCGTGTAGCAGGTGCGCTGGGCCTGCGAGCCGCCGTCGAGCTTGGCGGCCACGTCGCCGCGCGAGTACCGCGGGTCCGCGACAAACTTGATGTCGTCGAGCGCGCGGCTACGCACCTCGTAGCCCTCGGGCAGCACGTAGACGCGCTGCGTCTGCATGTGGATGTAGACGTGGTGGCCCTCGTCGAGCGCGTGGAAGTAGGCGTGCGACCGCGGCCCTCGGCCCTGGAAATACCGCCCGCACACCAGACACGCGTACACGTTGATGTTGGACAGCGACACCGAGCACAGCTTTTCAAAGTCAAAGTCCAGCACCTGCCGGTCGATTGTGTCGAGATACAGGTCGTCGTAGCCGGCAGTGGGCGCCGACTGCCGGAGGACCACCCGCTCTGCCGCGTCGTCGTCGTCGTCGTCGTCGTTGTCGTCGTCGTCGCCCTCCGCCTTGTCTCGCTTCTCCCCGTTTTTGATCCCGTTCGCCACCTCGGCCAGCCCATTCCCTGGCTCCTCTGGGCCCGCGCTCCTATGCTTCTTCGGCGCTGGCGACGCCACGCCCTCCATCACGGCCAGCTCTTCTGCGGCCGGTCGCTTCGTCATTTTGTGTGTGTGATGATGTGTGAATCTGCTTGCTCGAGAGTCGCAACACAAGCCGTCGCGTTACCAGTCCCAGAACCGTGCAAATCCCCCAAGATCACACTGAATATGTGCAAATATCGGGTCCGTGTTCTGAGCTGTTCCTTTGCTGTGTCAGGATGCGCCGTGCCGACTTCGAAGCTGATCAACTATCATTGTTGCCCTTGCAACTCTAGGAAACTTTTTGTCCACTGACGTTGCTCAATACTGTGGGTCCGCGCCGGCCAGCTTTCTGGCTATTATACTGCCGCCCTTGTCCGCCTTAGTTCTGGCGAGTCTGTACCTGCACTAAACACCGTACTGTTTCGTAGTTACCTACATACTGTGATAACCAATTGTCACAAACACTTCATGTTCCTATTACCGTGTGCCGGACACGCTCGTTCGTATAAGACACACAAATCACATCCTGTCCCCATGTCCCATTTCCGTAACCAACCGGACCTTGCCAATTCAATATCCAGAAAGCGCCAGCCTATGTCTCCATTCTGTCCAGAACCACCCATGCCAACCGCTTTTGTTTTTATTCTTTCAAACCCGGGATCATTTTCTCTCTCCCTCAAACAAGAACTCCTCCATCATGGAACAAAGGGGTATGTGTGCAAAATCTAATAAAACAGACCATTAAAATCAACAAACAACGATAAATCAACTGTCAAGACGGGAACAATAAAGGCCCCGTCACAACCAATCTGACGATAAAGAGGCAATGACAGAAGGACATCTTCACCACGTAATGTCCTTGACGCGCATCTTGGCATCAACCAGCCCGGCATGTAGTTCACGTGTGCCACACTTCAGCGTGGCTCTGTGCTCCCGCAGGTCGAACTCACACGCCTTGACAAGCACCCGCTTTTCCGCTGCAACCGGCGGGAGATTTTGCCGCCGAAGTCGCAGTTCTTGCTGCTGTTGCAGCATCTCTGACACCGACCCGTAGCAGCCTCGTCGTGGCATGCCAACAGTTCTAGGGGCCGTAGAGGCTCCAGGAACTCCAGGAGCCCCGGTCCCGGTCAAAACGCCGTAGCTTCCCGTAGATGCCTGCGAACCTTGCTGCACATCCCATGGGACATTCCACCGCGCATTGCCACCCGGGCCGAGTGGCACCTCGCCAAAATCAAGCGACGCTGTACGCGGCGGACCGCTACTACCCACGCTGCCGGTCGAGCGCCGTTGCCAGGACATCGGTGGCGACGCGGCCGGACTAGCTCCAGGGGTTACGGTGTGGCTGCCGCTGAACGAGCTGTAGTTGGCCCTGTCAGGCCCCGCCCCTATCCCGACAGCTGCCGCCTGCAGATACTCGTCGTCTTCGCCCTCCTCCTCAATGTCAATCACCCACATGCTGATCCGAGCCACCAGCTCGCTGTCCCACATGCCTTCGCGTCGAGAGCTGCTGCGGAGCAGCTGGATCGCCTGGCGCCGAAGCTCCCGGTCCCGCGACTTGGTCGCCACCACATACAACGGCGGCACAATGCCCAGGTCCGTGCTAAAGCTAGCTTTGATGTGGCTCGCCTTGTGCTCGTAGTAGGTCGACCTGCAGGGCAGATACCGGTCATACAGCCCTGGCGACATTTGGTTTCCGCCGTGAGTGCACCGATCCGGGTCCGGGCAACGAGCCGCCGCTGCTCGCCGCTCTTCGTCACCCACCACTTCCGTTGCCAGATCCACAATATCCTGGAATTGTGGCCGAAAAGCGTCAAATTGCATCTCGCTGTCGCTAAACGTCATCAGGAATAGCACCTGGGCCATGATCTGCGACATTTTGAGCACCGCAATGGCTGTCTTGACCTGGCTCGATACTCCCGGGCCGCTGCGCTTCGTGAGGAGCGGCTCGAACGCGTGTGACCATGCGGCTATCTGCGACCGGAAGTGTTCGCCAAAGCCTTTCATGTATTTGGGCAGAATCATTGGCGGCCCATCAGTCTGCTGGAACATCATTTCCGTAAACCGGAAGATGTGTTCACACAGCGTGTCCCATGCAAGACGCGCTTCGCGCAAACACGTAAATTCGCCTGGAATCGGGTCCTGGTGCGTAGACACAGGTGAGTTCACGTCCGAGGCCATGGGCGGAGATGCCAACGGTGACGGGATCTCGGAGTAGTCAAGATTCACGGATGCACCCGCTGGCAACAGGCGGATGACATAGGGTTGGGGGAAGTGGAAGGCCATGTCGTAGGACTTGGCCTGAATGGCAAGCCGTGTGAACATTTGGATCAGCTCGTCCTCAGCCGGCTCGGTGCTGGACCTTTGCATTGAGTTCTTGCGGCGCTCCTGACGACAGCGCTGCAGCAAGCCGAGCCCGGCCTGGATTTGGATGATGGCCTGCTTGTGGTCTCCGATGAACGAGTCGAAGCATGCTAGCAGGACGCTGGCCATGAGGCGTGTGCGCTGTGTAAGTTCATCTTCGGCCGTCACGCATGACAGCGCTTTGATCGCGCCGGCATATTGTCGAAGAGCCACTTCCCAGTGGCTTGTGGCGCTGTCGGACATGTCTGGGACTGATGGAGAGCCAGGCGGCGACTCGGTGGTTTTTTCCAGAGTTCGGTACAGGGCTCCTAGAGCCACGACTGCGTGGCGGATGGCAGCCTCAGAATGACACTCGATGAGCACAGAAGTCGACCAGAACAAGTCGTCGAAGTAGCCAGAGAGCTCGTTGGCCGTATGGACGCGAAAAAGCTCAAAGTACTGGTATTCCTGTGGGGTGAACGGCGGCCACATAGAGGGCTCCAGCGTAAAGGAAACAATGGGCACGACGGGTGCAACTTGCGGCTGCATTGTATTGCGAAATTCAACCTTGGTAGTTCGGCGACTTAACGGAGTCTGCAGCCGCCGCCGGGGCTTCCCCTGTGAAGACGATGCCACCGGCTTTTTCGCCTGACTGGACTGGACTGCCCGTGTCAGCTGCTGCTGCTGCAATATCGGCCTTTGTGTCTGCACTTTCCCGGAAGGAAAGCCACCAGCAGGCAAAATTGGGGCCAACGGTTGGGCTGTGCTTGGCGTCAGTCCCATTCGTGGTGCCAATGCTGGTCCTGGGGCTATCGCTAGCAGAGGCTTGGGGGCAATACGGATCTCCTCGAAGGGGCGCGCGCTGCGAGACGGTGCTGGGTAGCCCAGACAGGTTTTCTTGGACCGAGCACATTGCAAACACGATGGCCGCGTTTCGTCACACTTGATGCGTCTCTGTCTGCTCGGTGTCAGCCTAGGGACAGAAGCAGAACAAAATAAAGGAAAAAAATAGGGGCAGAAAACAGAAAACAGTACATACTTGCAGTTGCCGCAGCCCGTCTTGACCTTGGGCTTGCTGCTACGTATCCGTTTCCGGGCAGTATTGGGCGCGCTGGTGCTGGAATCCGAGCCGGGAACCGAGGCTGGGCTCGTCGCGGCATTGGCAGCCTCTTCTCCCTCGACTTTGACTTCCCGTGGGGGTTGAAAAGCCGAACCAGAACTGCGAGAAGCCATATTGCTGGGGGGCTGGGGGGCCGACAGAAGGAAAACCGAATACAAAAGGAGAAGGCAGTGAAGAAGAGAGAGTAGAAAAGAGAAAAGAGGAGAAAGGGTGGCACCGAATTGGCCGAGACGCAAAGCTCGGCGCAAATTCAGGTAGGGACGAGAGAAAAGAGGAGGAAAACAGCCGCGTTATAGTTCTTAATTCGCGAGCTTTGGGCGGCCATCAAGCAGCAGATACTCGTAGATCTGTATGCACGATCCAGATCAACCCAAGGCCGTCAATCAATCCATCAGTCGAATGAGACGTGCTGGCTGCGTGCTACCACAAGAGGTGGGCAGCGACGGCGAGGCGACCTGCAAGCAGGTTTAAGAAAGGCGAAGACGACGAAGTAAAAGAAGGAAAAAGAAAATAGGCCAGGCTCTAAAAAGGGCTCGGCCGAGGAAAGAACTGTCAGCCAAGACGGACAAGACAAAATACACATGTGCAGCCGTCCGCTCCGTTATCAGCCGTGGACCTCCAAACTCCATCAAGGTGCACTGGAAGTGCGCGGAGGCAGCGGGGGTGGGAGAGGGAAAGAGCGACCAGTAGGTAGAGTATTATGGGCTATTTTGCCCGTAGTATGTCGCAGGAAAGAGAGAACTAAGAGAGACTTTTTCTGGGTCGTAATTTAGCACCCTCGCGATCACACCCAGTGATCGACGCCCTGCAGCTTTTGGGTGTGTTTGATCGAAAGGATGGGAAAGCCGCCAGCCAGCTAGCGTTGTTCTTGCTTCGGGGACTCCACGGGCCCTAGTGGCAGCTGCTGACTCGCAATACGAGTACTCTGTTCTAGTTAGAGTACTGGTTGCTCGTTCGTTAGCGGTGGACGTGTTGGATGTTTTTGTCAACCGAGGCCGAGAGACATGAGGTGGTCGGAAGCGATCCCGGGGGCACCCTGTTCCCTAGTCTAAAGTGTAGAAATAAAATTACGGAGTCCGGAGCGCTCCGTGTGGATGTACTCCGTACGGAGCAGTCGTATGTACAACTATGTCGTACTCAAAATGCAGTAAACCGCTGGAGACGGGCCCTAGATAGGTGAGCCAGGGTGGGAGTATGAAAATGGACTCGTATGGAGCAGTGATCTGCCCGGAAGCGACGGAGAGATCGCGGATTGAGCCAGGGGGGCATGAGTAGTCGTAGGTGAAGGCCAGGGCAAACAAGGCAGAGGAGCGAGAGCAAGAGCCAGCCCAGTGTACTAGGCCAATGCAACGGCACCAGGGGGCTGGAGGAGAGAGCGTGGCACAAATGAACAGCCCGGTGCGCAGAGTACACTACTTATAAGCGTTCTGTATGTAGAAACGACGCTTGGATTGATTAGTAGCTGAAGGTGCCGTGGAAGCTGAAATGACTGGATTCGAAATAGCATGGATTGTATGGGGAGGGAGGGTGGGATGAGAGTTATTGGTTTGCTAAGGAGTGGGGGAAAAGGGGGAGAGACAGAGCACAAAAAAGACAAATGACCAAGATATGGGTTCTCTCGGTCCCGGCATTTGTCTCGCTGCTATCCTTGTGTCCTTGTCAGATGTAGGCAGTGGAATGTGTTGCGTGAGAGAGTGACCAAGGCCAAATTAGGTCGTGGCTGCAATTGAGACGATGGTGTGTTTTTGGCCCGATGAGGTAATTCTCGGCGAGCACATAGGGTGGTTCGGTGGGAGAGGATGCAAGGTGGTAACCACAGGGGAGACAGGGTGACGATGTATGTGCTCCGTATGGAACAGTGGAATTTGTTTGGTAGAGTGCGACCGGAAAGACTTACGAGTACTAGTCGAATGCGCTCAACGGGATTGGATTGACGGACCAGCGCATCCAGATTGGCCGGATAGCCAGAGATTCGGCCACGCGATTGTGGGCGCCGCTTGGAGTGCAAAAGGCGAGCGGAGACGGCAGGGGAGCAACTACGCGAGGGAGTTGGGGCGGTATGTGATACAGTGGTAGGTTATTGTTTTCGTCCGCCGACAAATTGAGAAATTGAGAATCGGGAGCACGGCGGGTGGCGTAGGCGATATACAAGCGTTTCGAATGGGCTGGAAAATCCAGGGCCTAGAGACGACCGAGAAGAAAGCAAATAAGCGTGGAAAGTGCCTCAAGACACAGAGAAAGAAAGAGATAGAGTAGAGGGGAGGAGCTGGGGGGCTAGTACGAAGGGTTATAATCGTTGAGCTAAACAAGAGGCCATGGGTGGGGACAATCAGAAAGGCCAGCGACGGACAAGAAAAAGCTGGAGAATCAAGGAAAAAGAGGGTCAAGAAGGATGAAGCTTGGGAATGGTTGGGAACAGAAAGAAGAAGAAGGAATGGGAGAGGGGCAAAGAAGCAGAATATAAGCAAATTGGAAGTGAGATCGGTTCACGAGAGGCGCCACAAGCGTGAGCGCAAGAACAAAGACGAGCCCAAGGGAGAGGGGCGTATGTGTGTTTGTGAAGAACGAAGAGACACAAAACGGGTGGGAAAGCACTCACTAATGTAAGTGCGATGGAGCTGTGATGCCGGACCAGTCGACATGCCTGGTTTGGGTGAGACCCGCTTACATGCACTATGCGTCGTGGCTTCTCGCATCTGTAACAGCTCCTGCTGCTGTGCAATCATATCGTGTACGAGGACCTGTTTTCCCGTTGTTTTTTACTGTGGCTCTGTTGTACCTGTGCTCTGCAGAGGGCTGTGATGCGGTCAAGGTGGCTGGCCGGCTTGCCTCTTTTCTTATCATGCTGCCTGGCTTGCCTAAACGAGACGGATGCACAACAGGTTTTCCCGGCAAAGAGTGCGACCACAGCACCGCAACACGCCTCTTTCGGACCAGAGGCCGCCGCCATGAAAGAGCCAAGCTGCGTCGTCCGAAACAAGAACAGAGACGGATGCCTCACCTTGCTTCCTGTTTGTCCGGAGAGCCACTGAAAAACGGGGTACCGAGACAAGATGCACCGACGGAGCCGAATGTCTGTGCCTGAGCTACGGTGCGTGATTTACGAGTATGGGTCCTCCGTACGAGGACAGCAACGGCGGATATTGGGCCTTTCTCGCCAGATGGTGCAACAAGTCCCCCCGGTCGGCGTCATAATATGTCCCCATTCGTCCATCCCACACTCTGTCTGACATCGAGATCCGAGTAGACATGCAGGCCATCGAGGCCAAGCGGGCTGTGCTGTGTGAAGCAAATGAATGTGTGGCTGGGTCAGCGTTTTCGGAAGCCTGGCTTTAGTTCTGAAAACACACGCAACAGTCTAGTGCCGTCCTCCCAAGCCCAGAAAGCCACGAATGCTGATCACCGCCCGTCCCCCAGTGGTACCCCCCATTTCAGCCCTATGGCTCAGCGGCAAGTGGAATAATGATGATGGGAGGGAGGCAGGTCCACGGTGGAAACATGCTTTGTTATTGGATTCAGCATCTTGCCGATGGCTGCCATGCATCTCTAGAGAGCCAAAGAGAGCAGTGGGAAAAGGGGGTCCAGTGGAGACGAATGGCATCCATTTCCGCCTGTACAGCAACTAAGATTACTCGTAGTTGCTCGTACACTAGACAGACTACGTGGAACTGTACGTGCTCCCTCCCAACTACGAGTACTGCTGACAGCGCAAAACCTGGCCCGTACAAGTGCCACTCTTATCTGTTAGGTAAAAGAGTACAACAGCCTGCAAGCATCACAATTGTGCCGAAATACCGCCCGTCGCCTGCTACCCTATTTTCTGTTCTGGATTTCTGGATTTATGATTTGCTTTCTGCGTTCTTTTGCGTGTTTTACTCGTAGTCCTTGTTCTTTCCCTTTTGGACCTGCCCCATGACCGTCGGCACGGCCCCAATGCATCGTTCAGTGAGAAGCTAGGCTTTTCTCCAGTATCTCCTCCCTACAATGGCCCTCACGATGGCTCCGTTGCGACTCCGTAAAGCATGTAGTCGTAAGTCCTTCTGGTGATCCATTGGCTTCAGTGATCGCCCACTACCACGCGTCGCCGAGCTTCCCCAGAGGGCTGTGCTCACCCACATCCACGAGCCAAGAGCCACCATAACACCCCAAAGACACACCAGAATACCCAGACACCCAACCAGCCGTGCAATAGGCCCCGTCGATCGGGGCGGCCGGGCAGGGAAAAAAGTGGGGGAACCGAGGCAAGAGACGCTGATAAGGCAGCCGTTTTGTGAACTGGGCCGAAAAAGAGGTGTTCTGCTCACGACAGTCATCGCTCCCTCGCGTGCCGGCTACGTGGCCTGTCCGCTCACAGGCACCGGAGCCTCTGGTGAGACCAAACGTTACGTTGTGACGAAAAAAACCACGGAGTGTGCGTGCTTTGTGCTTTGGTTATGCTTGCTGTGTCCCGTTTGTAAGCAGGGCACGGGATTGGCAAGCAATCGCTCTATTTCTGGCGATCGGCTTTCCCTTACTCGTCCATGTTACAAAGTAAGGAGCAAGCTCTATCTTTACTGCGATGCCGCTCTCCAAGTCTTTTTCGGATGGCCTAGTGGCCTGTAAGGCTGCCTCCACCACCCAGTCTGACCCAGGCGATATCGTGAATATGAAGCTGCTGATGACCGGGTCTGAAGCAACCTCTGTGGCAATTGCCTTGCCTGGTGCTTGCTAGCACACGCTGTATCCTGACACGCTAAACCTTAAATGCCGGGGCCAGTATTAGCGGACCGCTGGACACGACACTTGCGAAAATGTTGAAAATTGCATTTGCATACTTGACGCCTCCAGGAGAAAAAGTGGAAAATAGAACATGAAACCAGGACATCAACGCCGTAGCCGGCCGGGCAGTCTCACGCACACACTCTCTCTCTTTCCCCAAGGGACATCATGCCCGATGATGCCACGGCCCATCTCATCTTCGCCTCGGACCAGGCCAACCACAATTTTGCCCGCGTCCTCGGCGACCTGCGCCGGTCGAACCTTGCCATCGCCCACCGCCTGCGCTCCATCCGCCACGATGCCGCCTTTGTCGGGCGCGTCGCTGCGCACTATACCGGTGCACCCGTGGTCGCCAACGAGCGCTGCGGCACTTGGTATGTGCCTCGTGTGACGGGTGCAGCTGCCAACGCCGACAACACGTCTTTTGCGCCTCGGTCGGCCTACTTCAAGTCCACCGACGGCCACACCGGCCAGTGGACCTTTAGCACCCGCCGGCTCAACCTGCACCTACTGCCCCTAGCCGGCCGGTACGGCAGTATGGTCCTCGTCGACTCGACACGCCGCGGCAAGCGCATGCCGGATGCCCTGAGCAAGACGGTGCCCTTTTGGTGCTGCGTCATCAACCGGGTGCTGTTCGGTGATGAAGACGTCAACCGGAACGACCCGAGAGACGTAAGAAACGACGAGGCTACTGCGCTGTATACCCCCCCCGGCTCTGTGTCGGCCTCGGAGCACAGCCAGATGCTGGCCCGGGTGCCAGGGTCCGTGGCGGCTTTGCGGAGGCTCGGCGTCCTCGATAGCCCGATTCCGCGTTTCGGCGGCACCGATGCCAACCTGGGCCCCGGTAGCCAGGACAATGGTGACAGGGGTGCGGCCGCTTGGCGCCGCTGTCTACGGAACAAGCCGCTCCGGCCCATCTGGGTGACGCCGGACATGGCCCAGCTGCCTGACATTGGTGCCACGCTGCTCGACCGCTTCAACGTCATCGTCTGCTGCACGGCCTCCCAGGTCCCCGACGGCAACCCAGATGCTGCAACGGTGATAGAGGCCGACGAAGCCAGCTTTTCCTACGTCCAGGGCGCCGCCGACGACACGGAGAATTGGGCCAATGGCCTAACGCCTGCCATCTACTGGTCCCACCTCGACGAGCTGCTGGCCACCCCTGAGGCCGATCTCCCGGCCTTCATTGCGTCTCTCGCCCACGGAGATGGCCTGAAAAACCATGCCGAAACAGCCGCAGCCGCAGCTTCCCATACAGCATACACATCGATCACGCCGTTCCTCTCCATTGGCCCAAACACGCGAGGCAACGTGGCCACGAGTGAGCTAGGAATCTGCCAGCTCGAGTTTGCGCGCCAGACCAGCGACGCCTCGTCCTGGGCCCAGTCGCCCACACATCTCCGTGTCGGCCTCGGCAAGCAGGATAAGACGGCAGGCCGCAACCTGCGGTACGCGTTGCCACAAATCTGTGCTTTTGCTTCTGCTTATCTGCAGGCTTCCACTACCACCACCTCCACCACCACTGCGGCGGTGAAACACATCCGCGTCGTCTGCGAATCCGGCCGTGATGTGTCGGTGGGAGCGGCCCTAGCATTACTCTGTGCCTGCTTTGACGAAACTGGCCAACCGCTAGTGACAGACCCAGCAGCTACGAGCACTGCCTCTGCTGCACCGGCTCGTCCGCTTATGAATAAGGACATCATTCGCGTTAGGCTGGGACGCATCATGGCCGCCATGCCGCAAGCAAACCCCAGCCGGACGACACTGCAGAGCGTGAACAGCTTTCTCATGGATTGACGGTCGGGGATAGCATATTTCCATAGAAAGGACAGCCACACATATACGTGTTGAATGCGGTGCAAAAAAGTCTCTTGAATATTCTACCTGTTTATCCACGAGATCAGAAACAGCTTCGTGTAAGGAGACCCTGGATCAGCTGTACCACATGGCTTCCGTCATGGCGTTCTTTCGTGTTCTCCTTAACATGCCGACCCCAATCCTGCCACACACATCCGTTCAGCAGCGCCTCACGCTTCGCCCTTTTCGATCTTGGCCAGACTCGCCGGGAATTCGGCCCAGTCCTCCATGATGGGTCCTGCGCCCGCCTCCTTCAGCACCTTGGTCATCTCCGCGCGCTTCTCCGCCGTCTCGTACGGGCCCACGTAGCCGATCACGGCGATGCCCGCGCGGTGGGCGCTCAGCGTGCCGCTGCGGCTGTCCTCGATGGCCACGCACTCGCTGGGCTGCAGGGAGCCGAGCTCCCGCATCGCGTGCAGGTAGATCGCCGGGTCGGGCTTGCTGGTCGGCACCGCCAGGCTGGTGGCAGCCGAGTAGACGTGGTCGGCGGCAAAGAAGCGGTCGAGGCCGACGACTTCGAGGCTGGCGCGCACGCGGCGCAGCGCCGAGCTGGACACCACGGCCAGCAAACGGTCGCCAGCGGCGGCGAGCGCCTCGAGCTGGGCCTCGACGCCGACGCAGGGCGCGAGCCCGGAGCGCAGGCGCGCAATGACGACGTCCTCCTCGCGGCGCACGTAGGTGTCGGTCTCGTCGGCGGACAGCGGGAAGCCGTAGCGCTGCTGCAGCGAGGAGAGCATGCCGCGGAAGTTCTGGCCGACGAACTCGGTGATGAGCGTGGCGCCCGTGAAATTCGGCAACGGCGAGACGCCCTTGGTCTCGCAGATCTCGTTGAGCAGGTCCGCGCAGCCCTCGAAGGCGAGCTCCTCCGACAGGACGAGCGTGTTGTCGCAGTCGAAGAGGAGTGTTGTGATCTTAGCCATGGCGTCAAGGGAGGAGGAGGAGGAGGGGATTCTTGAAGAAGAAGAATAATAGCAGGGACTAGATAGGGGAGACAAATTGGCTCAGCCGTGGATAGGACAGTGCAATGGCGCTGACAGAAAAGACCAACAAAAGAAATGGGACGCAAAATAACAGAAGAGCAGAAGAGTAGAAGAACAGAAGAAAACAGGAACAGACGGCGGGAAGAACCGTCTCTTTAATCGAACTCAAAGCAACACCTTCATGGATTAAGTGGACCATACTAAAAAAAGGGAGATACCTCGAAAATATCTCTGCATGTGCATGTTAGGAGCAAACCTGCTTTTTTTATCTCCCTCCCCATTCTCACCCTCTCTCCTCTCACTGCTTTCCGCTTCCTCCCCTTCCCCCCTGTTCCCGCGCTTTCTCCCTCAACCAAGTCTTGGCGGCCGGGTGAACGAAAATTGACGGCACATTTTTCTCCACAGAGGGCCGTTTGGCCTGCCTACTTCCCGAGAGAGGAGCCGGCCGTCGTGCCGTATTCGTCACCAACGTTGCATGCCGGCTGGAATTTTCTTCTGTTTTTGGTGGCTTCTCACATTTCGGTTGTCTATTCACTTCTGTGTAGTCGCCTATTCCTGCAGCTTACATTCGGCGCAACGGCAGCCAAGTAAGAGGGTTGTCATTGTCAACAGGCTGCTCCTGCCCTCTCTACGCCCCGGACGACCCCGCCTAAGTGTCGTCATAGGTGGGGGCACTCCTGCTCTTTTGACATCCAGCGCTCATCCACTGAGCGCCAGCTCCACACGCACGTGATATCTGCACCTGGGCAAACGGCCCGAAGAGGACATTGGTTGTACAAGTCCTCGGATTTTTATCAATTACATATGAGAATAATGGATGAGGCGGCCTAGCTTTCACTTCAAACTTTCCGCCTCAAAGAGGGCTGTCGTGTTGCTGTCTAGTGGCACGCACGCCTCGTCCGCTTTAAACGCCCCTGTGGTCTGTCCTTCTAGCTCCTACCACTTCCGCTGCCACAATATGCCAGAAGAATTAGAACTGTCAAAACGTTAAGGTATGGGTTAAGCAAGGTTTTAAAGAGAGTAATGCACATGTATTGAGACACAGTAGCCACTAGTTCTGGTACATAACTAATCTTACATCGCTGCGGAGTAGTGTATGGTCGTTTGGAGCCACTCAGGGCTCCATAACGTGCCGCTCACGTACTAAGTTAGCGATAGCTAGGCGATAGCCCAGCGAACTCTTCCCATTAACAAAAGGCCATTGCGTGTACTCCTCGAAACAATATCCCCCCGTTGAGGGCAGCTTACCCTTAAGACGCATGCACAGCCATGCCGTGGCTTGTTCGGGGTGGCGATGATCGCATTATCCCATAGGCCGATATTACCGCATTAGCGATTTTCTCCCTCCAACTTCTCTTGCGACCACCATTCTTGACATATCAGACGATGCTGTTGTTGAGTGTGTTGTTAATTGAACTGCAGTCTCGCACGGGCCATGTGTAGTAGTATAAAGGCGCTGTGCATCCCGCATCACGAGCTCTTCACTCACCGTCTGCTCACTCGTCGTGCCTCTTTTCCGAGCCTTTTTTTAGCCTGTCGGTAACCCAATTTGTCTATAGCCTTGAGAGCCAGCTAGGGCCAACTATGGCCAACTATGGGGTGGACGACTTAAGAGGGACCTACGCCAGTCCTACAGCAAGACGGTGACCAGGTGGATGCAAATGGGCAAACGTGGGAAGAGGCCTACTATAGCCTCGCTTATCGCAAAGACGCACGACGGTCGGGTGCACGGCAAATCACAGTATGCCATGAGCATCTACCCACCGCTCCTCACGTTTGGACGTTTGCACTCGTCTGGTCCTCGAATGATGCAAGCGCAACAAGGCTAAAAGTCCGTCAGCCTAGAAGCACATCACGATGACGGGCTTAGACCTCACAATGTCTTCCTGTTTCCCCAAACAAGAAGGCATGATCTCCACCAACAGCAGAATCGGGGCCCTGTTTACCTTGGTGGATGGCAAACCGTGGTTTTACCAAAGTGTATAGCGGCCTTTTATTCCATCCTTGGAAGGAGGGACTCGTTTATCCATTCCGTCAATCAACCCGCCTTGTTTTCTTCTGTTTGAGGTGTGCACGGATGTGCCGTATCTCATAGGATAGAAAAGAGACGCATGGGAACCGACAGAAGGGATGAGAACCATGAGAGAAAACGGCAGACGCGCATGGGAAGGAAAAATGGACGGAAAAGAAGCCTTGCTCTCGTCGTGATTTATTCTTGACAGTGTTTTTCTGTATGGCAATAATGTGTTAATAAGAAGCGGTTTGCATTTTCAGAGCAAGACCAATGATGAAATTGAGTAGAAAAGGGTGAACAAGCTTCCCTGAAACGTGAGACTGACGTTAAATATTGCGGCTATATACCTGTTGGGAGCGACACAGAATTCTGTGGCTGGGTGGGAGCGAAAGACTTGATTCTCCCGGTAGACCGGTAAGACTATCACGAAATCCCGGCTGTGTTCACATTTTGGTTGCGATTTTTCACAGCCTCGTACATAATCTTCTCTAGAGTGGATTGAGATTTGCATATGGGCCAATTCTTTACCTGCTTTGGGCATAGCATAATGTCTCTGTCGTCATTCGCGTGGGGTGGTATGGGAAAATACGGCGGCCCAAGCACGCCGTGCACCAGTCAGTGCATAAACGCATTCTGTCCATCATCCATGCGCAGTTTGGCATTCGATAGCCGCGCAGGCGGGCTGGCCGCTGATGGTCGGGGCGCACGGCCTACGCACCGAATGTCTCTTCCCTGGCTTGCTCGCTGCCCAGGCGCCCGTTCGCTGTAATTGCCTGCGTAGTTTCGTGTTCTTCCAGATTTCTGGTCTTGTCGGTCTCCCCGGCATAAAACGGCGATCCTCACTGAGCCGCAGCACATCCGCCTTTTGCATGGTGGCAATTCTGGCTTTCTGGCTCAGGCAAATACAGGGTAGGAGTCGGGAGACAGGAGAAAGCACGGACGGACAGTAAAAACAGGACCTGGGGAGCGTGATCTGAGGCAGATGTGGGGGAAATTGAGGCGAATCTCTTCGTCTTCTCAACAGATCACACTACTTCGCATTTTGCCAGATATTCTGCGACGTCTGTGGCTGCCAGAGACAAAAGTGAGGAACTAAGGAGTCTCCGAGGGGAAGGCGTTTCTGCACATTTGCTCAAACACGGCAGACGTGAGTGCTGTCTCCTGGGAAAAGGAAAGGAATGTGCAAGATTTGATGCATCACCACAAATGCGGATCGTTGTATTGATCTATTGTGGAGTGCGGTGCCTGACGACGTCATTCTTAGTGTGCACTAGTCACGTCTTTCCCGAACCCGCGAACTTCGATGGGAAGCTGCCATGATAAGCTCCAGAGACCAAGCTGTCCGGAAATTAGGAGAAAAAAAGAAAGAAAAAGAAAAA
>LLKO01000009.1:197267-224786 GCA_001513895.1 Graphilbum fragrans
ATTTTTTTTTTTTAACCCCCCCCCCCCCCCGAGAAGGGGGGGGGGCGCTTTTGATGGCCACAGAACACGGCGGATATGGGATGCACAGGGAACATCCGCAGGAAAACGCGGACACAAGTATTTTTTTATATTGCATGATTGCACACAGGTATAGATAGCAGTCCGCTTGCGTATCCGCCGGCCAACACAGACAATCAAGTCTTGCATAGGTATAATCTTATCGAGGCCAGACCCGTATTTTTTTCAAACTTCGCTTGCCTTCAAAAGGTTCCGCGATTCACAACATCTCCTGTTCTTTACCCTGTCTTGATATCGACGTAACAAGGCCTCCGGTATTTGGGTCTGTTCGGCTTTCAATCTTCTACATGGAGGATGCGTCCTTCCGGCTCCTATACCATTTTCCTTATCGAACGCCACATGTATACTATATATATCAAACACACGTCCTGGGATCTCTATTTCAGACCCTTATTCCTTCTCCACCGGCGCCGATAGCCTAGCTAAGCCTCTCCCCGCAGCACCTGCCCCTTTACGCGAAGTACTTCATATGGCCTTTGAGATAGTCTCGGGCCGTGTCCCAGGCCGCCCGATCTTCGTCCGACTTGATCTCGGAAGGACCCAGCATCTCGATGCCGTCGCATAGCGCGTTGAAGAAGGCGAACGCTACCGAAAAGTCCTCGTTTGTGTCGATTGCCTTGGGTACATACGTCGATGCAAAGTTGTCTCTGCATGTCTGCCGTGCCTCTTCGCTTTGTGCCTTGTCCATCTCGTCAAAGTACGTCTTAAGCGCAATGGCGAGAGCAATATCGGGGTTGGTGGAAAATGGTAGTCTAAAGACAGGTGTTAGTATTTAAGTGGCGTCCATGGAAGCATTCTTGCAATATGGGACATACCGGCTGCTAATATCCCAGTAGTCCGACCGCTCCCGTTTGGCCTGGCCGCTCATAAAGGAAGAGAGGAGCATGGCCTCAATGAGAGAGCGGTTGCCGTCGGCGACGGCGGTAGTTAGGGAGTGGAAGTTGAGGATCTCTTTGCTAAGAGGGCCCGTGTAACCTCCAGGCTCTTGTCGCAGCTGCAGAAGAGTGGCTACCCGGCTGATCAGCACGGCGGAATTCTGGTGACTACCAGTGGTGGGCGCCTCTGGCATGTAGTTCTTGGGGGTCAAGATGCCTAGGCGGATCAAATCAAAAGCGAGAAATGCGGCCGCATACAGCCCAGACAAGGAGGGGTTCTTCTGCACGAGGCCCTTCAGCTCAGTGCATGTCTTGGCCAGAGCATAGCCCCAAGGTGTCAGCTCGAGGGTTTTCTCCGTGATGAAGCCACGAAGAGTCAGCAGCTTCCAGAGAGTCAGCGACACAATGGTGTCTGCAGACTCGATGCCCGTAGTCTTGGCTGCTTTCAGAGTGCTGGCGACGAAGTCCTTTTTTGCGACAGCGAGCACCTCAAAGGCAAGAGTACCGTTTTGGGCTTTGGGGAAGTGGGAAGCCAGCGATTCGTCTGAAACGTTCCACTTTTCCACTCGCGATTTGGCCGCAGGGCCTTCTTCCCGGAGGTTGAACTTGTGTGAGAACTTGTCGTCATACCACACCTTGAGAAAGACGTCGCGGAATTGGATGCCACGGTTGAGCGACGGGACAAGAAGGCCAAGAGCAGTTGCGTAGTACGGAACAAGCTGCTTGGTGACTAGGTTGCGATAGGTTTCGGTAACAACGCCGTCCTGGGTCGGTAGAACGGTGACCTGGCGATGGGTGAACCAGCTTAGGACACGTGCGCTGACGAGAGAGACGTTGAGGTAGTGGAAGCCCTCTGCGGGCAGCTGCAGACCGAGGTACTCGAGATTGTCGCCTGTCAGCTTGTCGTGCTCGCTCACGCGGACCTCGCCCGTCTCGGCAATATAAATGTAGTGGATGATGGCCATGCGGGCCTTGCGGAACTTGTCCAGCCAGTTGGGGTCTTGGACCTGAAGGATGTCCTGGAAGGAAGCGCACATGTTGGCCATGTTCTTCTGGGCCGTCCGCAGCATGTTGATGGCGTCCATAACACTGGCTTGGCGCGGGATGACACCGTTATCATGCAGCGGGGGGAAGGTGGGCAGGAAGGAGGTGCCAGTCATGAGCAGACAGTCGATAAACATCGGCTCGCTGACGTTGAGCGCCTTCATGATCTGCTTCTTTGACAGCGCAAAAATCTTCTTTTCTTCCCAGTCGATGGATTGGATCACACAGTCCGTAATAGGATAGAGCAGAAGCTCCTGGGAGCCCATGATGCACGATACTTGGTCAGAGTCCGAGCTGTCCAAGTAGGCGATCTAGGGACAAAGGCTGTCAGCAAAAGGAGTGCAAGGACGGCCATAATAGCACATCACAAGCATTCGCGACTCACCTGGCCGGCGGCGTTGTAAGGCGCCACGAGATAGTGCAGCTTCCGGGCCTGGAGCAGCTTCTGGAGAATGGGAAAGAAGTTTCGGGGCCACATGACAGCTGAATCGTTAGAAACTGTACCTCTGGGAAATGCAAACAGACACAGACAGACACAGGCACAGGTGGAAACATACTCGTGCTTTTGCCGAACTCAGCCACGGCATCGGGGGCCTGGCCCTTCGCATAGAGGTCCCAGGCAACGTCGGTAGCAGCAATGTCTCGGGTGGCGGCAGCGATAGTGACAGCATCCTGGCCGACAATGGGCTGGCCGTCAAAGATGAAGAAGGGCACGATGTTGTTGTCCTGCCATTTTTGGATCTCGTCTTCCATGTGTTTTTCGATGCCGGTCATGCCTGCCAATGCCGACAGCAGCGGCTCGTTGCTGGGCTTGTTGTCCAGCAGGCTGCGAATGAAGTAGGCGGCATCGATGGCGACCGCGCAGCCGTCGAGATCGGAAAGATCGTAGACGCTAGGAAGCGGAGGACGTGTTAGGCAAGGGAAACGAGTTGCTGGAGCACTGACACTCACATCAGGTGTTGGTTGATCCAAGGGTCGCCATTGCGAGATGGGCTGGGGTCTAGAGGCAGAGAGGGAACGAGAGGAGCTGTTAGCAGTGCTCAGTTTCATCATTTATCATTTAACAATTTGCTCATCTCGGCCGGCGCCAAGACTGGCAAAAAGAGGACACGGAAAACATACCACGCATGGTGGCAGCTGCTTATCCAGAAAAGCAGCTGGCAACAGCTTTCGTTGTGTGTAGGTATGTATGTCCTCAGGTGCCCTTCAGGTGCTCTTGGAGAGGACCTCAAGCTTCTATCACGGGGTTTTTTTTAGGTGAGGCGAGCTGAACAGTGCCGCCTGTGAGCTATTTAGCTGCTACCGCAAGGAATTCGAGGCTCAAGTCGATAATCGGAGGCTTGGAAGCGGAGGGGTAGCACGAAGGTGCGTTGATCGAGCTTGGACGGCGAAATGTCGGGCGAGGATCGAAGAAGGCGGTGTCAAACGAGGGCACGTGTCGACTAGAGAAGATGTGGAAGGCGAGCTTCGATGGAGCTTCGAAGAGCTTCGAAATGGCGGCGCGATGGCCAAAGTGATGGAATGCCGACCTAAAAGGTGAAGTCGAAACGCAAAAAGAACAAAATAATACGACCGGTGCCGATTCAACCCCGTTTGAGGTACGTTAAGTTTGTTGTTTGCGTTCCTCGGTGACGTCTAGCAAGCGAGCAAAAGAAAATAGGGGGGGCGGACAGCTGTTGATAATAAAAAAAAGGACGAAAAGAGTCGAGAGGTAATAGAGGCGGGAGAGGATGGAATTCAACGCTGGCGACAAGGAGGGAAAGGGAGGGAGAGAAGCGAAGAAGAGAAAGGAAAAACGTAACGAGGAGTAGAGGGAATGAAGCAGTGGCCGCTACCTTTTTGCGTGGAGCGGAAAGGGCAACTTGGTGACGTTGGAGAGAGAAGAGAGAGAGGAGAGGGGCTCCGTCAACTACGGAGTAGTTACTGCGTAAATGCTCGCAAGACACGCCGACGACGAAGGGGAAGGAACGAACGGCCAACCAAACTCGTAGAGAGAGAGCGTTTTTGTGGGGCTCATTGGCCAGTCGCGCGGCTGTGGCTTGGACGTTTGGCCTGAGGAGCCGCCAAAAAATTTCGACATGAACTACGAGCAGTTGTGCTGTAGCGGTCGATAGCTTTCTTCGACGGCGCGTCTGATTGGCCGCCCCATCCCTTTCGGCCAGCAAAAAGTCAACGACCAGAGACTTAGGGCTTAGTTGTCTCACGAGGATGTGTCAGGCAGTTAACAACATGCAGGGTTTTCGAGCAGCCGGGCGTTCAGGCATTTCATCATATCCAGTAAATTAAGCAGGCTGTGCCGCCGTCTATCTATTGTATGCATAGCTGGCGACCAAGATCTATGGCTGCCGTCGTTTCCGTTCCCCCTAACTTGGTTGTCCCATGCCATTCATATCCGCCTTGTTTCTTTTCGTTTATGCACAAACTGCACACACTACAGACACTGCACGTGCAGCACTTGTAGCGTGCCTTGATGGTCTGCAGTCTACAGACGGAAGCTCTTGCGCACAGCGTCACCAAAGCGGCTGATGGCCTCGTCCATGGCGTCGCTCTTGGCGGAAGCAAAGGTGGTGCGGAAGAAGAGGCCGGAGGGCGGCAGCTCGGGTTCGGCGGCAAACCACGAGCCGCGGGCGACGAGGACACCGTTCTCGATGCAGTTGTTGAAGATCTCCTCCTCGATATCAGGAATGGACCGCTTGCCGTGGTCGGGGTGCTGGGAGTGGTCGACCTCAAGCCAGAGCTGGGAGGGTGGGGTTAGAAGAAGAGACAAGGACAGGAAGACAGAAACCAGAAGAGAAATGGGAAACCCTGGACAGAAACAGAGCTGAAAGCAGACCGGAAAACACACAGCCGAAAACACTTACAAACATGCCAGACATCGGGGTGGTCCAGGTGACGGTGCCCTTGGGCAAATGCGTGACACAGGCGTCCAGCAGCATGTTGCGGCGGCGCGTGTAGGAGTCGCGCAGCTGCGACAGCCACTGGATGTATTTGGTGTGGCCCCAGGCCGTCTCGAGCAGCATGTACAGCGTCGCCTGCGAGACGCCGGCCGGGCCCTGGTTGCAGCACTCGCCGTGGCGCATGAAGCGCTCAACGATCTGCTCGGACGCCGTGACCCAGCCGACGCGCGAGCCGGGCACCAGTACCTTGGAGAAGGAGTCGAGGCGCATCACGCGGCCCTCGACGTCGATGCTGACCATGGTCGGCTGCAGCGACGACAGGAAGGCTTCGGGCGACGCAGCCTCGAGCGTCGAGGGCGTGGCCGTCTCCGCCACGCCCTTGCCCTCGTAGGCCGGCATCTGGATAAAGTAGTACGGCTCGTCCTCGAGAATGTAGACGTCGTGGCGGCAGCAGACCTCGTAGATGGCCTGGCGACGAGCCAGCGACTGCGTAGCGCCCGTGGGGTTCTGGCCACTCGGCACCGTGTAGAGCACATGCGGCTTCGGTGAGCCCCGAGCCGCCACATCCCAGCCCGACAGCAGCGCATCGAGGCTCTCCGGCCGCAGACCCTCGCCGTCCATCGGCACGCCGACGACACGGATGCCCAGCGGCGCCACCGTCTCCAGCGCCGACGAAAAACTGTACTCCTCGGTCAGCAGCACGTCGTTGCGCGCGCGGTCGCAGAAGATGCGCACCGCCTGCTCCAGCGCGCCCGTGCTGCCCACCGACAGACTGACCCGCCAGTCGGCGTAGGGCGGCTGGCACACCAGCTCCGTGTGCTCCATCACAAACCGCAGCAGCTGCGCCGAGCCAGCCGACTGCCCGTAGTTGAAGGCAATCGACAGGTCGTACTCGCCCGTGCCCTCGGCCGTGTCGTGCTTGCCCATCGTCACCGTCTGGCCGCCCGTCTCCGTCGCTGCCGCAGCCTCCGAAAAGTCCGCCGGGCCCGTCGGCACCCGCATGCTCAGCGTCTGGATCGGGAAGTTTTCCGGCGACGGCAGACCTCCGCCCAGCGAGATCATCCCCGGCTTCTTCAGGTGCACTGCCGCCTGCTTTAGCACACACGGTCCGCGCGATGCGCTCTCCGTGCTCAGCATGTGGTCAAACCGCCGCGCCTTGGGCCGCTGCTTCCAGTCCGGCGCCGACTTGAACGAATCCTGGTCCGCAATGGCTGCTGTTCCGGCCACAAGTCGGCCATCCCGCTTCCGCCGCGCCGCAATGTCTTCCAGCGTCACCTGGTGGAACTTGCGCGCCACACCTGCCGCTACCGGCTTCGTGCTGCTCGTGCCGTTGGTCCCGGCGGCTTCATACCGGGTCACCGCCACCGGAGCAGCCGCCCCTCCGACTCGGGTCGACGGTGGCAGCATTGGGGGCAGATATCAATGTCTGAGTGTTGTTTGGCAGAGGCGGTAGTAGTGGTAGTGCTTGTAGTGATCGTGGTGCTGGTTCGACAGTGTTGCCTAGTATCTGTTGTCTTGCTTGGGATTGATCACTCCGGGGCGGAATTCGGCAAGATTCTTCAATCACGGAGTAGTGACCCACGAAAAGGCCTGAACGTATAAAAGAAGGGCTATTATTCTATTTATACAAAAGAGACAACAACGACACTAAATATACAAGCCCGTGTATTAATAGAAGATGGATAGGATAACACAGCGGTAAGGTGCGGCAGTCCAGGCTCGGACTATCCTCTTCGCTCCTTCTCCGCTCACGTTGTCGGCGTGTGGCATCCACGCCCTAAAATGTCAAAGAGGGAAGTCGCGAGTGGGTTGGCGCCATCCTTTGACCGATCATCTCGCCGCCGATAGCAAAAAACTCGTAGTCTTCAAACCGCCTGCTCCGGTGCCGCCAACACGTCCCTTAGAGTGGACCACTTATTCCACCTCCATACCTACGACGTATAGCTAGCACAACCCCATCCGCGCTATGGACGGCCATAAAGAGGCCATTGGCCCGCTGATAGCCGGCTCCGGCCAACCACCCTTCGGTGTCTGATAGCCTACAAAAACTACTAATCAGCGCACTCTGGTCGAAAAGCGCTATCCTTGTACGTAAAATCTGCGCATCCGGAGCACTGCTCCCTCTATCAAGTGACCCTCCTGCCCCTTCTCCTCATCACAAAGACATTCTTCATACGTAAGGCTGCTTATATTCTGCGAATAACAATCCGGTCCAGTCTAGGGATAGTCTTGCTTTATATACCAAATGAAATACACCACGCCGATCTCAAGTATATACCATTGTGTAGGTAGTCAGAAATTCCTGCGAGTATCCGCCCGATCACTGTGCCTTCCATGTTAATGTAAGCTACTAGACATTAACAGGTTACAAACTCCTCAAATTTATATATATTCGGAGTATGTATATTCAAAATGAAATTAATGGGTTAATTCAAGATGCCCCTAGTAAACCCGTTGAGTCATGTTTCTTGCTATCGTATTTCTTGTAATCGTTCTATCGATGCGGCAATGGGGACTCTAACTACGCGAACACACGATACTACCAGTCAGTTGACAATTGCAGATTTTCGTGTAAAGGAAAAGAAAATGAGTGTAGTACTCACCAAAATAGCCAAACCGTCTAGAGGCGCTGGTGATGGATTCATGCGAACTATGGTGCCTCTCCAACGTCCGAGTTCGATGCACTATGGTCACTCAGATTGCCAGATGACGACGGCACCTGCCCTGCGACCGATGATGATGCGGTATGGTCACTCAAATTGCCAATTGGTGAGGGCATGTCTCTCCCGACCAAGACTTGAGCAGTATCGTTATCCGAGTCCGATGCGGCACTGTCACTCAAGGTGCTAGATGACGACCCCCAAGACAGTTCGATGTCCGGCTCATAATGCAGGCTCTCTTGAGGCGATGGTCTCGGATATACAGTTCGTTCCAAATGAGAATCATCGTAATCTGGCTCCACGACATGCGGCGGTTGAGAAGTTTGGCCGATGTGAGAGACGCCGCCTGACCAACTCAAATAAGCATCCCCACCCGTTTTCTCTACGGATTCTCCACGAGAAGCATCTTCTCCATGTCCCGCGGCGTCAGGGGGACGGCCACGCAAACTAAGTTCAACCAGAAGCAGCGTTAAACTTGCAGACGCCGTTGCCACTGCTAGGAACGCCCAAAGGTCCAACAACTCCGCATCGCCCTTAAAGAAGTAAACCGCAGGACAACCTGCGACATACAGAGCTGGCAGCCATGATCGGTATCTGAAGGACGGCGAAGATTGTTACTCATGTCTTATAGGCATCTGGTTTTCAAGCATAGCTAGAACTTTGTACGCTCTCACCTGGACAAATAAGTGAATTGCTGGTACCAGAATACAACCAACAACGCACACAGAGCAGTCAAAGATCTATCGAAGTTAGCCGTAACCCAAACGAGCAGGGACGAGTGACACAATGCGTACATCACATTTGCATGGAAATGCCCGCTGCCCGACGCGGAATAAAGTGCAAGGCCGAACACACCAATGTTGGTGACTCTAGCAAAAGACATGATTTTTTATGCTCAGACGGTGAAGCTGGATTTCATAGCAAACTTAGCGCTCTGCCGGAGGATGATATGCTTTGAGGCATTTCAGAGGAAGCTCACAGTATATAACTCCGTGAACAGTTTTTGTCGACCAGGTCGCATAGCCTACCGGGAATGCGACCCAGGGCGCAAACAGCAACCCTCAAGGAAAATCATGCGAACCGGGTGGCAAATGGAAAACAGCCTGCCGGGGATGCGACCTAGGGCGCAAACGGCGTCCGCGTACCCGTACGCAAGCTATGTGAGCTGGCTCCTCAACCACGACGAATTTGCGCCTCACTTACTTCTATGGCAAAGCTTTACAGACGGCCTAAGCATTAGCACGGATGTGCAAGTCCAGATATAGAGAGGTGAAGCACAACTCACATGATCTCCGTAGTTGCGCCGCAGTCATTCGTAGAGGTTGCTCTAGGAGATGCCATAAGAGATACTTTTATCGATTTTGATAGTTCGATTTTGACATAGCAAGAGCTCTAGCGTAAATTATTATTGTTCGTCTGAAGGGAAATTCTAGGCGTGCAGATGTGTAGCTTGTTAGCACATTTCTATATGGAGAAGAGTCTCGATTTGGGCGAAGATCTTACAGCAAAGCTGGCCGTATTTCTTGCTCTTAGCCTTTCCGCAGCTCAAGAGATCCGCCGTAGTTCGAGAGACTGGCCTAACACGTAGTCATGTTTGGCTTCAGTCCTATGCAGTTGATGCTACAGCTATACGAGCAGCATATAAGTATGGGGCCTATTGTATCTGTAAGAGCCTCAAGGCTTCCGTCGCCTGGATGCCTTCATCTGCCTTCATCTGCCTTCATCTGCCTTCAACTGCCTTCATCTGCCTTCGTCTGCCTTCGTCTGCCTTCGTCTGCCTTCGTCTGCCTTCGTCTGCCTTCGTCTGCTTCCGTCTGTGTACGTCTGCTTCCATCTGCCGCGGTGCTCCGGGTTCTTTATATATACTCGGGAGTAGCTCAACGTCAAAAAGAAACAAGCCATCACAGAAGCTAAAACTGCTGTGAAATCGTGGATGCTTAGTCAAATACTACCCGAACATCTCCAGACACTAGATTAATGGGACTCAAGATTCAAGACGGCGAATTAAAAAATGATGGCCCGAATACACAAGATAAACAATCTGGTTTCTTCGAGGCCACATTGGCCACGGCAGCAGCATCCAGAGGAACACTCCATGCACTGGATAGTGTAAGAGCCAAACTCGAGGAGCAAGTGAGTTAGTCTGCACAACTGTATGCCGTGCACATGATTGTTAACCCTTTGAGCGGGCAGCGTGCGAACTTGACTAGCATGCAAAGTCCTCTCCAGAGTGCATCATCGGATATTTCGGTTTGCCTTTGCTGTTTGGTACTGGCTGGTGCTACTTCCTCCTATGTCTGTCGGCAGCATTCCCAAGACCGGCTCGTCGTCTATATTTTTGGCATTTTTATCGGGCTCGCAATTGCTTTGGGTCTCGTCACGAGCCCTGGGCGGGAGTTGTTATTCCTATGCTATTTTCCATGGAGCTTTGCTTTTAGCATAGTGAGCCATGCCTTGCTCCACACAATGGCAAAGCGAAGCTCATATGCACACAACGGTAGCAACGACTCTTCCGTCTAAAGCTTGAGGTTGGATGGAGCTGTAATTAGGAGTTTAGGGGCGGACTTCGTCATTTTTTAAGAACTTGAAGAGGCATAGCAGTCTAATAGTAGACTGTTTGTCAAGAAAATATATTTCTCCAAAATAATCGATCACAATTACCATAGTGAGTCCGCCGACCTCGTAGGAGCCATGGCATCAACACTTGCTCCAACCTCGTCAATAATAACCAATTGTCCACCCCACTTTTGTTAACTCGACAACTGTGCCAGCCACTGAGTTCAAACACTGACAATATATAATTGTGGGGCATGCTCATCCACTGTACACTATGTACTCGTAGCTCAGCCAGCCACAAAGCCGTTGTTAAACAGCCAGATCTCATAGCAGCCAGACGGAGCGCTGCCTGACAAGCCGCTAGCCACGCAACAGGCCCACTGTAAGGCCTGTTAGGCCCTGATATGGGACCTAAAACCCGTCATGCTCGTAAAGTTGGAGACCCAGCCTCGCGATATAAAAACTTCCAGCGTAGATTCGCTGTAGCTTGCTGGGACTCTCGTATTGCGACGAGCGGGAGCAGCCAAGGTGACAGGGGCCGAGGCGAGATCCAAACAAAACCCCATGAGCTGCACCTCGATCGCATGTAGGTAGATGTAGATTTCTGCCATTCTTTCATATTTGCATTGAGTTTATTTTATGCGGATTCATCGCCTCCGCTCTTGAATTGTGTTCCTTCTCCTCTTTCGCTCGTCGCCCAACCGATTCCCCGAAACGGGACGACAAACACTGGCAAACGACAGCCCAACGGCGCATAGCCACTTCATTTATCTCTTGCTGCCGGCCCTGCTGCTCATGCACCATTGCTAGCGATCGCCCACACAACCCGTTTTGTCTTCTGTGTTCTGATCGCCGTCTTCCGTGTTCCGTCCCATATTTGGGCTAAAAACGCGTTCTTTGTCTCCAACGGCCTCCGAGACTCCCCCAACAGGCGAAAAACAAGTGAACTGACACGCCCCCGGGCTATCAGACGAGGAGGAGAAGAGGGAGTGTGGCTTTCCTTCCCTAAGAATTGAAGTACTCCGGCATTTATACCTGCCGTCCCACCCACTTTCTTCTACGCCGAGTCTCGCTCCTGGCACTCTTGCATCACCGCCCGTTGTGCTCTTGCACCAACACTGTCACCTCTCACAATGCGCTTTTCAACATATGCACGGCCAAGGGCTCTTGCAGCTGTAGCCGCCTTCTTGGCCGCTCCTGTGTGGGCACAAACATCGTCATCATGCAACCCTCTCTATACAAGTATGTGTGCTATTATGTAATCAAGCAAACCCCCCTTTCGATCACCAATGCTACTGACACCCGATCTTCAGCTGGCTGCCCTGCCGACACAGCTCTCGGCATGGCTATCAACGTCGACTTCACCAAGGGCAGCGTCAACTCGTTCACTTCGAGCGGCGGCACCCCGACGTACGGCTCCGACGGCGTGACGTTAACGGTGGCCAAGTCGGGCGATGCGCCGCAGCTCAACAGCGTCTTCTACATCATGTTTGGGCGGGTCGAGTTCACGATGAAGTGCGCGCCGGGCGCGGGCATTGTCAGTTCGCTGGTGCTGCAGTCGGACGACCTCGACGAGATCGACATGGAGTGGCTGGGCGCGGACGACAGCGAGGTGCAGACCAACTACTTTGGCAAGGGCCAGACGACGACGTACAACCGCGGCCAGTTCAACCCGGCAGCCAACAACCAGGCAGGCTTCATCACCTACACGATTGACTGGACGGCGTCGCGCATCCAGTGGTCCGTCGGCGGCACCGTGGTCCGCACACTCAACTACGCCGACGCCGCGACGGGCCAGTATCCGCAAACGCCGATGCAGGTCAAGTTTGGCGCCTGGGCCGGCGGCGACACGGCCACCAATGCAGCAGGCACGGTCTCGTGGGCCCGCGGGCCGACCGACTTCTCCCAGGGACCCTTCACCATGGCGGTCAAGTCCATCGACATCACCGACTACTCGACCGGCAAGTCCTACACCTACGGCGACACCTCGGGCTCCTGGGAGTCCATTGTGGCCGCTGACGGCGAGGTGGGCGTCAATGCCGATTCCGGCTCGGTAGCGGCTACGGCCACGGCCACGTACTCTGCTGCTACGTCGCTGTCGCCGACCATTCCGGCCGGTGGCATCGGCTCGGCTTCGACGACAGTCACGCCCGCCGGGACCCTCCCTAGCGGCTGGGTCATGACGTCGTCTGGCAAGATTGTGCCTGCAGGCTCCAATTCCATCCGTAAGTGGTCCCTCCAAAGGAAATGGACGGAAATGAAAGGGAAAAAGAAGGGGAGAGAAACCCAAAAAAACCAAGCCACCTGCTAACATCCGCCCTAGAGCCGCCTCATCTCCTCCTTGTTGCTGCCCAGATGTGTGGCTGCATTCTTTTTAGCTTCGTCCTGGCCTGGCATTAAACGTGCCATGTTAGGCCCTCCCCTTTCGCGCACATATATTTTCTCACTTTCGCCTTCTTCTGATTTTTGCATGGCGTGGCATGGCATGGCGTGGCCGGCGGATATACCAACAATACCTCTTTGCGATTTAGTGCGTACATAAAAATGGGTGGCACGGGTGCTAGATGATAGATTGGCCCAAAGCAAGGCTATATAGACGGTTGCGGTGATTTGCATTGGGTGGCCGGGCAGCAGCTGCCTAGAGCGCTATTTGGCACAGAATCGTTTTGTGCATTTGCGAGTGCATGGACTATGGCGTTTTGGTTGGTTTCTGCGAGGGCTGTGAACATGATTATATTAGAGGACGCTATCCCGTCACAGTGTACATAGCAACTAAGCTTGGGAACGATCTCACGACTAGCAAAAGAATAATCTTAATACTATATGAAATTGCGAGGCCTTGGTTTGGACCTGCTGTTCTCTCAAATTTGACCGGGACGGGGAGTTCATAACAGCAAGTCACAAAGTCACCGCAGCTGTAAAAAGTAAATGGCATCTCTATTTCTTTCTGCACCTTCTTGGCTGTCTCGAATTAAAAATAGACAGTAGAGACAAAAAAGCTTCCTCACTTAATCTCTAACCTCCCACCCTTCCCGCCTGCCTCTACCTGTGTCTTTAGCGAAGCCTGAAGCTCACGAAGCTTGTCTCCCCCCTGCCGTGTCTAGTATGATAAAGATTTTTTTTGCTGAATCTACACTGCTGTGGTGCGGTGGATAATATGTATGCAAATATCTCTTGGGAGAAAAAAAGCAAATGTAAGCAAGAAAAACTATGAAAAAGAGGAAAACAAATCTTCAAAACAAAAAGAAATGAAGCATTATGCAGAGCGAAAAGTTCAGTGCCAATAAAAAATGATACCGAAAGCCAAAAAGCAAATAAATAAGAAGCAACTGAATGAAATATAGACAGAAAGAGGTAGCGCGCAACGGCAAAGTACCGAGATCACAAGACAGAAGGAACGGAACCAAAACGGCACTCGTCAGGTGGTGGAATGCGAGAGGCACATGGGCGGCGAGAGCAGGGTGCTGTCACCACGACTACTCCTCATAGACTGTGTGATTTTGTCTGTCGGCGATTGCTTTCTTTCGGCTGCACAAAGAATCGAGGCGCCAATTTAGAACTCCCACGTGGGATCGTCGCCGACAGACTGGATGGCCCAGTTGAACTTTTCGCGCAGCGTCTTGGAGAAGAACCTCTCGATCGGGACATCGAACTTCTTGGAGAACACGACGGTGAGACGCGGATCAATGTAGTTCTGCGGGCAGAAGGTTAGTGTGCGGGCAGGTCTTGAGGAAAATGGAGCAAACAGCTAAACACTATCACTCACCATCTTGGACGTGCTCAGGGCCACCTCCTTGTTGCCATCCTTGTCGGCGGCCTGCAGCTCCATGTTGTGGATGCGCTCGTCGATGCGTTGGGCAGCTGCCTCGAAGCGCTCGACTGACGGCGTGCGGCCCTCCGCCTCGACCTTGTTGGTCTTGTTCTCCTTCTTGAACTTGGCCTCCAGCTCGCCAACGGCCTTGAGTCGCTCCTTGAGCTCCTTGTCAGGGAACGGCTTCTCGCCGTCGGCCACGCGCTTCTCGTTGTCCTTCTCAAACTTCTTGGTGATCTTGACGCGCAGTTCTTCAGCCAGAAAGCCTTGGTGGAGCGTCACCCACTCGGCCGTGAGGTCCTCGTCCCGTTCAAAGTACTCGGCGCCCTTCTTCTTCTTGATTTTGGGGTCGACGTCCAGCATCATCATCTTGGTGCGCCACTTTTGATACTTGAGGCCCTTGATACGGTCGCCGAGCTTCTCCATCTGGGCTTCGTGGCCAGCGCCAACCGTCCGCTTGTGGTTACAGAGAATGGCCACCTTGCGGTTGCAGTCGTTGTACAGTTTGACCTTTTCGGCAATGCTCAGGTTGGTGACTGGCAGCTCTTGCAGCAGCTTCGACATGGTGTAGGAGGCATTGTAGGTACGGAACACCTTGGCCGTCAACCCTTGCATGTAGCTGGACAGGTGCTTGTTCAACAGCGAGGTCTAATCGTGTTAGCAGGGGATTTGTCTTGTTTTCTCGGTATCTGGAGCAGCACACTTACGTTGAGCCTATCAAAGATGTTGTCGCCATCCACCTTTGGCGGCTTCTTGAACATCTTGAGATTCTTGAACACTTGGCGATCCACGGTGACTTCATCGTAGTAGGGAATACTGTCTTTACCGAGGAAGTCGAAAATGACCATATTCGGCTCGCGAAGAGTGACGTGCTCGAACTTGAGCGAACAGCAGCCCACGGTGTCGGCCTCGTTGTCCGTGTCCTTTTCGTTGCCGGCTCTCAGCGCGAAGCGATCTATCAGGTACATGGCTGTCGCCCGTTGACGGTCTGCCATCACATCGCTCTTGAGTTCGCGCGTGTAGTCGGCACGGATGCGCGTGATGTGCTTCTTGAGGGCCCGGGCCTTTTCGAATTTCTTGAAATCGGCCTGGCCCTTGACAGCACTGTTGGCCGCAAGCATGACGTACTTGTAGCACCCGTTGATGTTCTCCTGCCACATAGCCAACCACGTAGCCTTGTTGTCGTGCTGCACCGATTTCCACTTGTGGCCAGCAGGCGGCGTGGGCACTGGCGCGTCCTTGCCGATGTTGATGGTAACCTGCTCAGGCTGCACACGCCGCTTGACTTTGCCGGTTTTCGGATGCTCGCCACGGCCACGGAATAGGCCAGGAGGCTCGACGCGGAAGTTGCCCACCTTTTCTTTCCGGCCGTCCCATTTGCAGTAGAGGTACGGGCCCTCAATCTTGTCCTTCTCTTCCTTCTCAGCCTTCTTCTCCTCCTTGGACCGGGTTTTTCTGGCCTCGGTTAGGGACTTGAAGTGCTCAAACATGGGCCGGAAGTCGATCTTGGAGAAGTCCCGAATGGCCACCTTCTCGCCGCTAGGGCCCTTGGCACCGCCAGTACTTTGCAGGACCTCCTGGAAATCAGCAAAGAAGTTCTTCTGGAACGTCGGGTTCTCCGTGTTGACCGTGAGGTGAAGCATGGAGCCGTAGAATGTGGCGATTTCTTCGGCTTCGGGGTGTAAATCCACGGGTTTGGCGTCATAGTGGAGGCGAACATGTCGTGGCAGAGGCTTGTAAGGTGGCGGGAAGACAACACCGTTGTGTTCCAGTGTTGTCCACTTGATGCTGTCGTCTTCCTTTTTGGGCTGATCCCACCAACGATACTCCTCTCCCTCTTCTTCTTCGTCCTCGCCGGGCTCGGCGCTGGCAGCCTTTTTCACAGCGGCCTTCTTCTGGGCGGAGGCAGGCGCCTTGCTGCCCGAGCCGGCTGCCTTGGGAGTAGGGCGCAATGGCTTGGCAGCAGCCTTGACAGCGGCCTTGGACGCCGCCGGTGCCTTCTTCCTGGCCATGGGCACGTCGGAGTCGGACTCGTCCTTGACCCTGTGGCCATTTGTTTTCTTCGCAGACGACGCGGCGGCGCCATTCGAAAGCCGTTTTGTAGGTTTGGCCAAGACACCGTCGTCGGAGTCGTACCTCGGCCGCTTGACAATGGAGGTGCCATTTGTGGTTGGTTTCTTCGCCGAGCTGGAAGCATTGGACTTCTTGGCCGGCCGGGCAGCTAGCGGCTCGTCATCATCGTCAGAGTCCACAGGTGCCTTGGGCTTCGCTTTGCTTTTCGCCGAGGAGGAAATCATCGGCTTATCATCGTCGCTGTCGGAGTCGGCGTAGTTCGCCTTCTTTCGTTTGGCCTTTTGAATCAGATATCCATTAGTCACAACGTCGCAGGTAAGTTGTGCCACTTTACGGCCGAAACCCCAAAAGAAGAAAAAAACCAAGCGGCAAAACTGACAACCGATCGAGGGTCGAAGAATTATCTCGCTGGATACGCGGGTGGCCACTTACCAAAGGAATGCCATCGTCGCTGTCGGAAGCATCTTTGTAGCTGATGCCTTTGTCTATGGAAGTCCGTGACTTCCTCTTCGCCGCGCCATTCGCCTGATGGCTTCCGTTGGTGTGCCCGTTCTGCATCGTAGAAGACGAAGGACGGCCTAATGAATGGATTAGTATCCGGTGAGACAAAAGGAGGAGCAGATGAAGAAAAATTGAGCAGGAACGTGAAGTGCAGCCGGAGAACGAGTTTGAATGCCATGCACAGCTCAGCGCTGCATGATATGACAGGAAAGTGGGAATGAGAAAAGATAAGCGGCTGAGAACGGGTGGGAAGAGGAGCAGCCTTTTCGAACAAGGCAGCGACAAGGCGACAGGCTTCAGAGCGAGAAGCGTAGGTAAGATGGGGAGGGCTTCAAGACAGGTAGCATGCCAAAAACAGGCAGACAAAACCAGGGGAGAAAGAGACTCGGAGCATGCGACAGAACGGAATTTTTGTTGGCGAGAAAACGTACCATAGCCATTCGTTCTAGCCAGAGGCTTGTCGTCGTCAGAGCTATCCATTGTGAAACCGAGAAAAGTTCAGGTGTGAAGGAAGAGTAAGAAAAAGCTGAGGCGAAAGTCTTCGGCGTCAATAAAAATGCGAGCAAGAGAGCGAAGAAGGACGCTTTGGGGATGGGCCCGGCGACAAAAAAAAAGGGCGCCACCGCCAGGGAGTTGGGAGATGGCAAAGTGACTTCCAGCTCTTTCCAGGGGGGTGAGAAGAGATGGTAGCCAAACGGGGGAGTGAGAGATTTGTTCGGCGAGAGATGAATGCAAATAAAAAAGGAGAAGCGGACGTGAACTTTGGGCCACCGGGTGAAAAGAGAGGAAGGGCAAAATAGAAAGAGAGAAGGAGCCGTAAAAATAAGTCGGCGAGGGGAGGAGATCGCAAAAAGGGCCAAAAAAGTGCTTGAAGTCTGAAGTAGAGTTTCTTCCGACTGAAGGTGCCGATGCGGTTGGAAGCGAGGTGGAAGGAAACGTGATAGGAGAGGACGGAAAGGAAATAAGGAAGCGGGTGCGAGAGCACTAGAAGCGCGGAAGCGAGAAAAGAGAGGGGAGAGAGAGGGCGAGAGAGGGCGAGACAGAGGAGAGAGAGGCACAGAGAACTGCACAGAATGCTGAGGCTATTTCGATTCGCTGGTGCTAGGGGCGTCTTAGTGAGGTTAGGGAGCCAGAACCAGGCGGCCCAAAGAGTCGTGCAGGCAGGACCTGGCGCATTCTGGCTCGTCTGCTGGCTACGGCGCGTCTCTAGTGGGTGGGGCGCCCTGCGAGCCAGTCAGCTTGGAACAACAAAAAGGTTCTTTTCGGGGCCCATCCATGCTTGCTAATAGCCGTACTCGTACTGTGTTGGGTACACAACGGAGCACAGTGCCACGGCTAGTCCCCCCCCCAAAATTGGCGGCAAACACCCAACGCACGATCCCTTGAGGCTGGTTCTGTCATACAACAGAACAGCGTGCGCCACAGATGCGCTGCAGAGGTGCTGCAGATGCAGATTTTGGAGTAGAGCGCAGCACCGCCTTGCGGAGTAAATGAGACTTTGTTGCGCAGCCGCGGATAAACATCGTAGAGGCCAGGTCTCCGTTTCATAGATATTCATGCTCATCGAGGAGCTTCAACAGTACTACAGAAGGGCCCTCCCCTGTAGCACTCTTCCCGACTCTTCTGTTCTGCACAGTACTGGGACCGTGCTAGCTGTACGAGTCTACCTCCCAGAGTCTGAGGCTCAGTGCCTAGCTGCTTCTCGACCATTATTTTTGTGGGCGATGGGGATGCTATTACCAGACATTGCCACATACCATGTATGCTCTAGCAACTGACTATCGCTGTTTCTGCAGTTCGCCCTTGCTGTTTTTTGCTAACGGCATGCTCCTCCGCCCAGAACGTCTCCCCGGAAATATAGAGTTGAATTACGCAGTAGCCGTACTACTTAAGACCTGGAAGGGAACGCTGGAACTGAGATAACTAAGCGCATGTGCATAGACCTGCGCGATCGGCGTGACCCTACGGAGCTCGCTAGAGCTCTAGAGACGAGCTCGTCGTTTTTCCTATCGTAGAGTAGAAGGGGCGAGAAGAAATGACCAAAAAACGTCTCAGGCTTATGCACTGCTTAGCAACGTTTTTCGTTTGTGTGCATGTTTTGTTGGGCAGCCAGCTTGCAGCGGAGAACGGTCTCCAGTAAATGTGCTCTCGCACGGAAGAATAAAAAAGCAATACTCCGTACTCCGTACAGATTCGCTTGTCGCCACGCCGTTCGAGATGTGCTGTTGGTGTGCTGAGTCCGTGTTTGTGGCCGAGCCGAGCGAATCAGGGCAGACGAGGTGGGGGGAAGAATATGGAAAATGTGCCTCGTCGTACCTATGGGACTCCGTGCAGGGCAACCAGACTCGGCGCATAATTTCGGGAGGTCAAGCCGCCCCAAGACGAAAAAGTGGTCAAAGTCCATTGTGGCTAGTGGCCTGTGGCTGGTGTGGCTGGTGGCCTGCACGATTTTGAGCCGGCAACAGCGGACAGGCGGGCAGGCCAGTTCCCGGAAAAGCGCGAGAACCGGAAACAAAAAAGTAGGGGCCAAATTTAACGAGAAAAAAAGACCTCAACACCCACACCACACCTCCGCACGCCCTGCCACTCTGCACACGCTTACCCTCCTTTCCCTCTCCTCTCTTTCTTCATTGACGCCGTTGGCCGCCGTTAGACGAGCGACCAATTGATTCGACACCGTTGTCCGCTGTGGCTAATTGAGGTGTCTTGTGCTTTTCTTCTTTCTTCACCCCCCTCTCCCCCCTGGTCACCTTCAAGATGCTTTCTAGGGCAGCTCGGCCAGCTCTGCGCGCGGGCGCCATGACCTCTCGGTAAGTGCGGTTTGCCTTTGAGATGGACATAGAATGGTGGAATGCATGCAGGATGGTGGATGATGCCCGGAGATGGAGCGAACGAGGACGCCCGAGTGAAGCGGGAAAGATCCAAACGAGAAGACAGCTAGGAAACAAAGCTCGGAAGCTGACATGTTCACGGCTGCACCAACAGCTCCGCGACGGCCACCAGCACCACCCCGGCGGCGACGTACGCGACGCTGCGTGAAATCGAGGGCCGTCTCAAGTCGATCCGCAACATTGAGAAGATCACCAAGACGATGAAGATTGTGGCCTCGACCAAGCTGACGCGCGCCCAGCGTGCCATGTTCGACAGCCGCAAGTACGGCGAGACGTCCAACGAGGTGTTTGTGGCCGCCGAGACCAAGCCGCTCGCGGCCGCCGAGGGCGCCGACGCCAAGAAGACCCTGCTGGTGGTGTGCAGCTCCGATAAGGGTCTCTGCGGCGGCATCCACTCGAGTCTGTCGCGCACGGTTCGCCGTCTGTTTGCCGAGAAGGCGGCGGCCGGCGTGGCTCCCAGCACCTCCTACGACCTCGTCATCCTCGGCGAGAAGTGCAAGGCCCAGCTGCAGCGCACCAACAACCACGAAATTGCCCTGACCTTCGCCGGCGTCGGCCGCGCCATCCCGACCTTTGCCGAGGCCCAAGCCATTGCCGACCAGATCGTCCAGCTGCCGGGCGACTACGCCTCCGTCGAGATTCTCTACAACAAGTTTGTCAACAACCAGACCTACGAGCCGGCCACCATTGAGGCCTTTTCCGAGGAGGCCATTGCTGCGTCTGGTACGTTGGGGGTTCTTCCCTGTTTTTCGGCGCTCGCTCTTTTGTCACCACCTACTAACCATTAGCCAACTTCTCCGCCTTCGAGGTCGACGACGCCCTGCTGCCCAACCTGCGCGAGTACGCCCTGGCCAACTCCATCTTCTGGGCTCTGGCCGAGGGCCACGCCTGCGAGATGTCCGCTCGTCGCAACGCCATGGACGTGCGTCTCCCCCTCCCCTACTCTTTGCAAAGATTCTCCTAACTCACACCTCTATAGAACGCTTCCAAGAACGCCGGCGATATGATCAACAAGTACCAGATCCTGTTCAACCGCACTCGCCAGGCCGTCATTACCGGCGAGCTGGTCGAGATCATCACGGGTGCCACTGCCTCCGCTGATATGTAAAAGTACCTATCGAATCCAAAATAGGAACGCCTCCCCCCAAAATACATAGGGTGGTGCGGAAGAAAGGATTGTGGGAGACGCGGGCACAGGGCTAGCAGAGCCACGAAGCGTAGGATGACGAAGGGTGCTTTCCCGAGAGACGACAGCATCTGGGCCGAGCAGGCATGAAAGCCGTTGTTTTGCTCCTTGTTTGTTCGTTTCTCACTCTTCTTGTTCTACCAATTGTCAACATGTTTTTTTTCTTGTAGTCGTGCTTTCGTTTGTACATTGCCAACTAAAAGGAGAGAAAAAAACAAAGTGCTTCCAAATAACTATCTTGTGGCTACTCTAGCGCTTGCGTGCACCTGAAAAGTGAACGCCAGTTGCTGAAACGGCTAGATATCAAAGGGTGAAGACTTGGCCAAGGCCATTGCTGTGCTATCGAGAACGCAACCAAACTCCATGTCCACTTGCTGCAACCATCGACTCCCAAATACGAATACTTGAGAACGAAATAAACACAAATACATCATAAAACTCTGGTACGCCTACTCCGAGCGCTGGTAAAGGAACGGAGATATAAGAAAATATAAGAAAAATGACAGAACGGACCCTCATAACGCCCCATGTAGAGAGTTTTGGCAGGCAGAATCAAGCAAACCACACGCCTATCCTGTCACACGTTCAGTGTCGGCAGCCAACGCAGCCATCCGGTCAAGCACTCGACCGTGCAAGCTGGGCTCTTCCTCCGTGTGCACTAGCTCACCCATAGACTGCTGGCTCCTCCGTGATCCACCCGGTGAACTCGTCACAAAACTGATTCCCAAACCTGTCGCCGGGGAGGTTGTGCCTGCATCGATATCCATGCTTGCTGCTGCTGCACTTGAAGCGGCTCCGGGCGTTGCATTGGACGCTGTTGGCGTGCTGATGGCTGGAGTTCCTACAGCCGAACTAACAGGGTTCTCGATGTCGTAGGCCGCTCGCACCTCTGCTGCCTTCCGATCCCATTCGGCTGCTTTGCTGTTGTACTCCTCGAGAGCCGCTACATAGGCTTGCTGTTGCCGGGCTGCCTCCACAGCAAAAGGCTGCCGCTCTTCTGCACTCGCACTGCGCCACATTTTCGAGGTCAGCGCATGCACTTCACGAAGTGTGGCCTTGCCATTCCCCAAACGCCTGCTGTCGTTACACCTTTTGCGAGCTTGCTCATAATTGGCTCGGCTGAACAGAGTATAGGGATCGGCGGCCTTTGTTGGTGAACCCGGGCGCCGGCCGATCTTCTCTTGGGTATGGTTCTGAAGCTGCATCTCCCGCAGCTCCTCCCGCCGTCGAGCCCTTGTCGTTGACCCTGACCGAAAACTGCCGTTCCCACTGCCACTCATACTGCCGCTGCTTTCATTGCCGCCCCCTCCCAAGATGTCTTCGTCTCCAACAGCGAACTTCCTCTTCAGCCCTGCAGATGGCTCTCTAGGGGGGATGAGGGGCGTTGGAATGTCAATGTGGCCCAGCAGCTCCTCAATAATGTCTGACGCTGTTCGCAGACCCGAAAGATAAGCGCCGTGGACCGACGCTGGGTGCGCTGTCATGGTGTGCTCTCCTGCAAAATAAAGATGTTTGCCGACAGGACGGGCCATGGTATCGTAGTCGTAAATCTTCATATATGGCCCAGGCGACGAGTAGCTCCCACGAGAAAATTTATCAGACCCCCATCTTGTCACAAACACCTCCACAGGATCAGGCAGATCCTGGTCAAATATGCTGCGAAGTGCGGACGTAGCTTCAGCAACAAGTTCACTGTTCCCCATCCTCTCCGTATCGTAGGCAGCATCCCCAGCCATGAGAGCCAATAAGCACGGCACGCCAGCCGCAGTAGACACATTGAACCACATGAACATCCTACCGCGACGCAGCGAGTAGTCTTTCTGGTTTACGCTGCACAAGTTAAGCGGCCCACGCATGAGTCCAAAGACGTCGTGATCGACGTTCCAAAACGGCTCCTTGTACATGAGTATGATCTTGTTGAGTACACCGTAATGTAGTCGATCGATGGCATCTTGTTTCCATGTCGGCAATGGCGGATCGAATGTGACAGAGCCCTCTTTGAGCACTCCTAATGGAATGGTGTTGACAACATAGTCGGCGTCGAATACCTGGCCATCTTCGCACTCTATGGCAACGGGATACGTGGCGTTGCTGTCCGCCACAGTTTTCTCTGCATCCATAGAGTAGGAGATCTTGGTCACTGTCAGGTTTCTTCGAACGTCGAGAGGGGTCGGGCACAGCATTAAACCACGCGGCACGCTCTGGTAACCGCCAATGATCATGCTGTGGTGTCCCTCCCATTCATTTCCAGCATCGACGTCCCAGCCCACAAGACTGAGGTGCGAGTAATTGGTGGCAGTGCTGTATTCCAAGTTGGCAATGTGCCAGTTCAGCATTCGGAGTTCTAGTGTGCTAAATTCAGCCAAATTTTGGTGCTGTCGGATTGCTTCTTCAAAGACAAATCCCATAGTGGCGCCGTGCACACTTGCTGCCGCATCCAGATCCACATCCTGAGATTCAGACACGCCCGGCTTCAGCTTCCATCCCTTCGATTTGAGATATCGAGCAGCTTTTTCTACTGGCGCAGACCGCTTCCTTCTTCGTGGCCGGCCAGGGAGACGGCTCAAAGAGACAGGCACATCGCTAAGTCCCGAGAGGGTTTCGCTGTCGGGATCTACTTCTGTGGCGACCGTTCTCTTCATGGTCGGTGTTTCAGTTGTCGAAGCAGCTGCGTCTTCTACAGAGGCAAGCGACTTGTGGCCGTCTGACATGGGATCTCGGCCTTCTTTGATTAAGTCTTCCTTGCCGTAAACAAGCTTTGGCACCGGGAGCTCCAGCTTGTATTCGCCGACTCGATCAAGGCATTTGTTGTAGAGCGCCTCGACAGAGGCGTCCCGGTCAGAATCGGCCGGAGCACCCCAGTGGTCGTAAAGCGCCATCTCCGACCACAGAGCTCGATAGCCAAGACCAAGTTGACCCCTGACAAGAACATTCATCGGGTTGCCGTTATCGAACCCCATGATGATCATCGCCCCCGCATCCACGGCACAGCGCCTGTTCTCAAACCCGGGAGGTGGTGTCTCTGGCTGATTGTGGAAAGCGCGAGAGTAAATACGCCCCCCGATTCGATTCCGGCCCTCAAGAATGATGACTTCCGGCAACTCATCACCACCTTCTAAGAAGTTTTGTGCGTACTGCTTGAAAAGATTGTCCAACTGCCTCGCACAGCCTAATCCCGACATGCCGGCTCCGATGATGACGATACGTTTCCGCCTTTTCTTGACAAATCCGTTTCTCGGGGCGGAGTGGTCAGTGCGCTCAGCTGTGTCTTCGGATGATGGAGGGATGCTTGCATCTGTTTCCGGTGCCTTTATATTGCAGCATCCGTAATTGACGTAGCCACGACGGATAAGCCAGTCAAAGCAGACACTGGCGGCGCTAAACCAACGGCTGTCTTTTGCACATCCGACAGCCTCCTCTCGTGTGATGGAATTTTGTGGGTTTTGCAACCACAGTCTGAGAATACCATTTCTGATGTTGAGATAGTTGGTCACCTGCACACGGCTTATGTGCTGCCGCAACATATCATGTTCTTCTTTGTGAAGAGCGAAAGGTTCGAGCCGAGATGCCTTCGCGGCAGCAATGCATTGCGAGGCATATTTTCGTCGTGAAATATCAGAGGGGATGGAGGCCTTTGGCTTGATATTGAATGTTGCCAGCCTCGGTGGGCTGCATGTGGATTGCACTGAAGAGGAATTCTGGGATTGCTGTGCCGAATCAGGCTGGATTTTGGTGTGCGACCTTGACAGTACCGGCGTTGCTGGAACAGGCGTTGCTGGCACAGGTGTTGCTGGTACAGGTGTTGCTGGCACAGGTGTTTTTGGCAAAGGGGTTGCTGGCACAGGCGTTGCTGGCACCGGGGTTGCTGATATAGAGGTTAAAGGCACCGCTGTGGAGAGCACCGGTTCTATTTCAGCTGTCACGGAACCTGTTAGTAGATCAGGTGGCCGTTCGGTGTTGGCAGGCACAACATCTTCGCCTGTGGCTCCCGATGGGGGCGATAGTAATTCAGAGTGCCCAGCCCAGATAGGAGGAGGTGTCTTTATAGACTGGTCAACGCGAGTTATTTCCGGTGAAGGTATTGTCTGCTCAGCTCTATTGTCAAAATGTCAGCAGGGAGCTCATCTACATAAAATCAAGTATAGGCACCCACAATGCAAGAAGCCGATGACCTGTTTGTTGCTGCGGTAATGTCTCAACAGAAGAACTTGACACCTCGTTACCAGAACTGACTGGCTCCAGGTTGTCAGGCGCGATCATCCTGGTAAGCCTGGTTGGAGCATGTGAATCGGAATATTCGGCGACAACATGAGGTAGCCCCTGAGACCGGAATTTCAACATTAACTTCTTGCGTGCAGTGTGTAGGCGCGAGCTCCTTCTCGAGGTATCTGGGGCAATATATTGCGCTGAAAAACCTCTAATTTTCTCAGCAAGCTGTGGCGAGGTTTTAGGCCCTTTGCCGCTATCTTTCGCCGGCCTCGGAAGGGTGGGTTGTAGGCCTTCTGAAATGACTACAGCCGATACTTTTGACATGATATCCCGTGCGTTAAGTCGAGGCGTAGGATGGGTCGCAAATTTTAAAATGAGTCTAGGAGTTGTTGGGGACCGTGGTGTTGAAGGAGGTTGTTCTGTTAAAGACTGGTGTTGTGTTGGAGCAAGGCCTGAAATAGTTCTTGGAAGTGATGGATCCGGCGCTGAAGTTGTTCTTGCATCCGTACTAAGCTCTTTTACCGTACTTTTCGATAGAGGATGAGCCGGTCCATGCGCCGTTACCGTTGATGGTGGTGGTGAAGGCACTTGCAGTGGCAGCAATGCTGGTACCGGCTTCGGCACTTGCTCTGGTCTGTCCTTTTCCACCCGCTCTGTTGCCGAATCACCACCTTTTTCCAGCTCTTTTTCTTGCTCAAGTCCTGAATTTTGATGTGCCTGCGCTTCTATCCCCAATTCCTTTTCTTTCTCGGAGAATTTCTCCTGCTCTTGCTCTAGCCTCTGACAGTTTTCCAGCTCTTGCTCTAACCCTGGAATCTTCCCTGGCGCTTCCTCTGGTCCCACAAGCTGTTGCAATTCTTTTTCGGGTCCTTTCTCTGAGTCTTTAATTGAGTGCAGTCTCTCCGATGGCCCTTGCTCCGGCGGTATAAGCTGTTGCTGCGCCTGCACCGGCTCTTTTCCCAAGTCTTTTATTGGACCTAGCTCTGTATCTGAATTTTGCTGTGGCTCCAACTGATTCACAGGCAGCAGATCTTTGGCTAGCTTCGGAGCACGATCTTCCGTTGCCTTCGGCCCTGTCTCTGACACTGGATCTAGATCTTTAGTCGGCTGTGGATCGAGAAAGCTTGGTAGCTCTTTCGCAGCACTAATGGGTGCTGTTGGTTTCGGATCAAGCTCTTTCACCGGCTCTAGCTCAGACTCTTTCATAGGATCTGGCTCTCTGGCTGCCTGTGCCTGTAGCTCCTGTTGTTGCTGTGTTTCCTGTCGTTGCTCAGACTGTTGTTCTTGCTGTGGCTGTGGACTCAGCTGCGACTGTAGATTCAACGGTAGCTCCTGTGGTGACTTCGGGAGTGCCTGTTGTTCTAGCCGTTGCTCCAGCTGTGGCCCCAGCCGCAGCTCCAGCTGCGGCTCTGGATGGGACTCTGGATGGGACTCCGAAAATGGTTCTGGCTGTGCTTCCGGCTGTTTCAACGACTGGGGATGTGGTTCTGGCAGTGATTCTGGTAGTGGTCCCGGCCGCTTCTCCGGTTGTTGCTCTAGATTCGGCTGTGGCTCCGTCTGTAGCTCCGATTGTAGTTGTAGCTCTAACCTTGATTCTGCCCGTTGTTCCTGCTGTGGCTGTGACTGTGGCCCTGGCCCCGATTCAGGAATTGAGTTTTGCTGTGACTCCTGCACTGGCTCTGGTTGTAGCTCTGGCCGTGATTGCGGAGTCAGATTCGGCTGTAGCTCCTTGTGTGACTGCAGCTGTGTTTTTGGCTCTGGCTGTGACTCCGGTTGTTGCTCTAGTTGTTGCCCTAGCTGTGGCTCCAACAGTATGTTTGAAACTGGCTCCAGTCGTAGCCCAGGATGTTGGCTGAGCTGTGACTGTGGCTCTTGGCGCGACTCCGGAATTGGATCGGATTGCACCCCTGACTGTGGCTCTAGTCTTGACTCTGGCCGTGACTCCGAAAGTGTATTGGAAAGTGGCTCTAGAGGTTGGTCCAGGATTGGCTCCGGAGGCTGGTCTAGGAGTGGCTCCGGAGGTTGGTCCAGGATTGGCTCCGGAGGCTGGTCTAGGAGTGGCTCCGGAGGTTGGTCTAGGAATGGTTCTAGAGGTTGGTCCAGGAATGGCTCCAGAGGTTGGTCTAAGAATGGCTCCAGAGGTTGGTCCAGGAGTGGCTCTAGAGGTTGGTCCAGGAGCGGCTCCGTAGGTTGGTCCGGGAGTGGCTCTGGATGTAGCACTGGCTGTTGATGTTCTGGCCGCGACTCTGAAAACGGTACTGGACGCGGCTGTGGCGCTTGCTCTAGTTGTTGCTCCAACCGGTGCTCTTGATGTAGATTCTGGATGGGGCTTTGACGTGGCTCTGGCTCTGGCTGTTCCCGTAGCTGCCCCGGCCGCCGTTCTGGCTGCTCTACTGGCTGTTGCGGTCCTAGCTGCTGTTCCGGTCGCTCTTCGGGTCGGTTTTCTCGTCGCACCTCTGTCCGTTGTCTTGGTTCCTGTTCTGGTTGGGGTACTTGCTGGGGTTCCCTCTGTTGGCGTTGCGATAGTTCTTGTTCTGGCTCTGGATTTTGTCGCGCTTGCAGCTGTCGCTGCACTTGTGGCTCTGGTTCAGGCCTCGGTCGTACCTCCGCCTGTAGCTCTGGCCGTGATTCTGAACGTGGTTCTGACTGTAGCTCTACCCGTGCCTCTAGCCGTGGTTCTGGCTGTGGCTCTAGTTCAGACCTCGGACGGACCCCCGGCCGTGGTTCTGGCCGTGGTT